>ML283202.1:67188-98497 GCA_005239495.1 Nicotiana undulata
GGGGAAGGGGAGAAGAGTCGCATAGGCGCACTTACAAGGTCAAAGTCGTACAGGTTGTATGATAGAAGGTAACAACAGTTACGAGATTGGAAGGATTCTGATCATAAGTCATGGTGTGAGAAAGAGGCCTAAAGGGGTGAATGCCCTGGCCTTTGGAATTATACACAGAACAGTTTCCTCGATGGAAATGAGGGTACTAACTAATTCAGAAGGTATAAGTCATAAAAATGATAAGTGCAGGAATGATGTTACATCCCGCATTTTTGTACGTTAAAGTTTCGTCGTAAGTTAATCGACGTAATCTCAAAAATGATATTATTTTGAAATTATGAGTATTATACTATTTCAAACAAGAGATAAGTAAATTCGTGAAGGTGAGACGACAAGCAAATAGAAGAAAATGGGTTTCGTTGAAGTTTGTCAACTTAGAATGAAATACGACCTGAGCTATAATATCCCTTATTCATGGACTAGTGTTATACAAGGTACCACATGAGCATGATGTTAAGGTGTATAAAGTGTATTAAAAGTGAGTAATATTTTAAGTAATTTTGGATAATTCTTAAGTATGTAAATAATTGGGTAATTATAAATTTTCAGTGGGACATTAACTAAATAACTAAACTAATTAAGTAATTAAGATTTGGATAAGTCTAAAGAACCTAAACGTGGCAGCCATGAAAGCCGACAAATTTTGACTCATTAGTCACAAAGAAAAGTGTCATAATTTGGGCATTCTTTAGCCAAGTCACCACACAAGTGGGGCCCACCACCAAAGACCTAAATACCTCTCATAATTCACATTTCATCCCTACAAGATAATAGCCAAAATTCAGCAAGTATCCAACAATATTTAAACCATTCTTTAGCTTTCTTAACATGATTTACATAGTAATATTCACTTCAATCAGAAGATGCAATTTAATGTTTGCTACAAGACAAGTTTCAAAGATGTTTATTTGGTTTATGAGTTAATGGATACAGATTTAGATCAGATCATCAAATCCTCTAAAGCACTCACAAATGACCATTAACAGTATTTACTATTCCAGCACCATACCTCCGGTTCTTTTGCTAACGGATGGAGCTCCAAAGCACAATTGAAACTTCAAAACATAATATAGCATGAGTTTTTTTCAAATTTTAAGGAGTATGGTGTAGTCTTTCTCAAGAGAATCGGCTCAGGTATGTTAAGGCTATCTTTTTTTTCTTTTTGACATGATCCAAATAATACAAATGAAACGAGCAAAATACGCAACTTTCATAAATTACAATTCATAGGAATATTAGGGGTGTCTATATTCTTGATTCCCCATGTGAATTACTATTATATCTTTTGTTCATGGGTCTCAGAAAAATACGTATTTGATAAAGTTTATCCGAAGGTATATTTAGTATATATGTATATGGGATATGGGATATGGGAAAGATTATGGCGTTATATACGCACCACCGCCTGATCAGCTGGTATACGTTGATGATTTTGCCCACAGTGGCTGAGATAATATGATGGGATGCCTTCAGAGGCTTGATGATGTTATGAAACATGTACCTATGCACGACATGTCATTCATACGCATATGCATGACACTATAATTATTTCACAATTTACAGAGTTATCCAGACTTACAGGTTGAGTCATTTACTCTATATTTCTTCCATGTCTGTTATGTACATATTTATGTGACTTACATACTCGATACATTATTTGTACTGACGTCCCTTTTACTTGGGGACGCTGCGTTTCATGCCCGCAGATCCCGATTGACAGGTCGAGAGCCCTCCAAGTAGTCTATCCGCTCAGCGGAAGACGTTGGTGCACTCCGTTTGCTTCGGAGTTGCTTGTTTGGTATGGAGGGACTCTGTCTGGACCTTTATGAAAATTATGTATTCTTAGAGTCTTGTAGACAAATGTCATGTACGTAAAAGATTGTATGGCCTTGTTGGCCTATGTTCAGTATACGAGTAGTTATTTTGGTCTTATAGGTCGTATGTCTTATGTATAAGTTGGTATCACATGTTGTATTCTACTTATATCACGGCAGCCATTCGACTCAGTTATCTATTATAGAATGACATGAAAAGATATGTTATGTTGGTACTCGGTTGAGTAAGGTACTAGGTGCCCGTCGCGGCCCATCGGTTTGGGTCGTGACAACTAGGTCCACTTAAGTGACTTGTCTAGATGATTTTTAACTATTCTTAAGTCTTCCTGAAGTTGCCTATTCTTTTGAAGTTCAGCAACAAGACTTAATTTGACATTTTTGAGTTCATTTTCAAGCTTAAGTTGTGCTTTGCTTTCCAATTCCTTTCCCTTAGGGTTGTTTATCCATTTTTCCATTTGATTTATTAACAGGGTATTTTTTCTCATTATCTCTTCCACTGTTTCCTTCAAATCTACAACTACAACGACCAAATCATCACTCTCTCGTTCTACCTCTCCAATTTTCTCAGTTAAAGTATTTTTTTCATTAATGAGGTTGTGATAAGCATCAATCAAAACATTTGCTAAAGAAACTTGTTTATTTTGACAGTATGTTTTTAAGTTTCTTTGAACGTCAAGAAAGTTTACCTCATCATCATCATATGATTTTGCCATGAGTACAAATACAGTGTCATACTCTGTAGATTCACTTATAACAGCCATCATGGAGGTATCTTCTTGATCATCCTCACCTTCAAATTCATTGGAGAATCTCCTCAAGCAGCCAGAGCTTGCTTCACCACATTGTCAACGACATCCCTCATTTTCAACCTTTTGTCAGGGACCGGGTTCTTGGCAATAATCATTTCTTTTAGTGTTTCTGCTAGTGCTTCCTCTCTTGTTAATTCCTCCATTTCTTTGAACCATTTTCTGGAATCCTCCAGTAAGATAAGCCATGTATGTGTCATCATCGCTTGAGTCACTATTGTCGGCCTTGAGAACTATGTTCTTCTGCTTTTTGGGCTCTCTTCTTTCAAGATCTTTCTTCTTCTTCATCTTGTAGGTTTTCAGATTTCCGATGAGTTCATCAATGGCCAGCTTCTGCATATCCTTGTCTTCAGTGATGGCATTCACTTTACTTTCTCAGGAACTTGGTAATACATTGAGTATTTTCGGACCAACTAGTTTCTTGGGATGACTTCTCCATTGGAGTGAAGTTCATTGATAATGAGGGTGAAACGTGTGTGCATGTATTGAATAGACTCATCCCTTTACATCTTGAAAAGCTCATTGTCAGCAGTAAGCATATCAATTTTGGACTGCGTAACTTGGGAAATTACCTCATGGGCAGTTCGGAGAGCTTCCCAGTCTTAGCAGACTGACAAGCTGAAATACAGTTGTATTCATTAGGTTCAGTCCCACAAACAAGAATCTTCCTTGCCATGAAGTTCTTATCAATATCCTTTCGATAAGCAACGTTATACCTTTTTCTTGTTTTTGAGACTATTTGTCACGACCCCAAAATACCCAGTCGTGATGGAGCCTATCGTGAAATCAGGCAAGCCACACATTTTATTTGATTTAAGATTTCTTTCAGAAATTCTCTATATTTAAATTTAAAGTCTCATTTATAAAATCATTTAAGTTTAACACCATTAAGCATAAATAAAAACCAATCCTAGAACTAGTGTCACCGAGTCATAAGCTACTATATCTATAATGTCAAAAATACAGAACTAATATAATACTGTCTGAAATATATAAATATGACAGGAAGATAGATAAGGAGAAAACGAGGCAACGATCGCCAGCTTCTACCTCGAAGACTCCAAAGATACTCTGCCAATAGATCAGCAACCGCTACCGGGACCCGATGTACTTGGATCTGCACACAAGGTGCAGGGGTAACGTGAGTACATCAACTCAGAAGTAACGAACCCAAACTATGGGATGAGAGGTAGTGACGGACTAAACCTCACCAATTATAACAAAACAACGTACATAATTTAGACAATGTTCAAATTTCTAACAGATAATGAAACAGAATATGTCAGGTATGATCAGTAACCCATGTATAACTCAGTATACTCTACATGCCAACGTATAAACAGTGTGGAAATGCACATAGTGCTCACAACTCTCACATAGAAGTCCACTCAGTACTGTATATAACTCTTAGGCCCAGGGAAGATCCATCCCGGAATATGCATAAACGCCAGTGACCGAGGTCACTCAGTACCGAGGTCACTTAGTACCGAGGAAGGCCAATCTAGCCCCACGGAGAAGATCCATCTACGAAATGCAACACTCGGACAAGATCCATGTCCAGGGAAGATCCATCCCTCAATATCATCAACGACGCTCACTGGGGGTGTAAAGACTCCCGAGGGGCTCCTCTTAGCCCAAGCGCTATAACAAGCCAAAAAAGGCATAATCAATATCTCAATGCGGTGTGCAGTCTGATCTCATAACCGTCTCTCAATAACAGGCTCTCGGCCTCACTCAGTCATCACTCTCCAGCCTCACTCACATGGGCTCACAGATGCATGAACTAGCCCGAATCAATGATAAATGTAATGTTCTTATAAATATCTTTTCGATCAGCAACGTTATACCTTTTTCTTATTTTTGAGACTGTTTGTCACGACCCCAAAACACCCAGTCGTGATGGAGCATATCGTGAAATCAGGCAAGCCACACATTTCATTTGATTTAAGATTTCTTTCAGAAATTCTCTATATTTAAATTTAAAGTCTCATTTATAAAATCATTTAAGTTTAACACCATTAAGCATAAATAAAAACCAATCCCAGAACTAGTGTCACCGAGTCATAAGCTACTATATCTATAATGTCAAAAATACAGAACTAATATAATACTGTCTGAAATAAATAAATATGACAGGAAGATAGAGAAGGAGAAAACGAGGCACCGATCGCCAGCTTCTACCTTGAAGACTCCAAAGATACTCTGCCAATAGATCAGCAACCGCTACCGGGACCCGATGTACCTGGATCTGCACACAAGGTGCAGGGGTAACGTGAGTACACCAACTCAGAAGTAACAAACCCAAACTATGGGCTGAGAGGTAGTGACGGACTAAACCTCACCAATTTTAACAAAACAACGTACATAATTTAGACAATGTTCAAAGTTCTAATAGATAATGAAACAGAATATGTCAGGTATGATCACTAACCCATGTATAACTCAATATACTCTACATGCCAACGTATCAACAATGTGGAAATGCACATAGTGCTCATAACTCTCACACAGAAGTTCACTCAGTACTGTATATAACTCTTAGGCCCAGGGAAGATCCATCCCGGAATATGCATAAACGCTAGTAACCGTAGTCACTCAGTACCGAGGAAGGCCAATCTAGCCCTACGGATAAGATCCATCTCCGAAATGCAACACTCAGACAAGATCCATGTCCAGGGAAGATCCATCCCTCAATATCATCAACGACGCTCACTGGGGGTGTAAATACTCCTGAGGGGCTCCTCTTAGCCCAAGCGCTATAACAAGCCAACAAAGGCATAATCAATATCTCAATGCGGTGTGCAGTACGATCCCATAACCGTCTCTCAATAACAGGCTCTCGGCCTCACTCAGTCATCACTCTCCAGCCTCACTCACATGGGCTCACAGATGCATGAACTAGCCCGACTCAATGATAAATGTTCAAAACTAACAATTACCGAGACTGAGACATGATATGATATGCTATGAAGGGAATGAGTATATAACATCAATAAAACACATGAGAAGACAACAATATATGACCACTCGGGTCTCAGCATTATCGGCGTGAAGCCTTAGTATAATACAAAGCATGATTTCTAGCATAATCACATTAACCTCATTGATAGGAGTAGGGATATCGATCCATAACTACTAAACGGTGCCATGGGATGAGCCAGGCCACAAATCACACGATGCGTGACCTTAATTATAACCATACATCATATAGTTCAGGGTTTTGAACCCTCAGAACCAAGTTTGGAAACGTTACTTACCTCAAACCGGCTAAAATCCTAGTCCACAATGCCT
This sequence comes from Nicotiana undulata, assembly GCA_005239495.1. Taxonomy (NCBI): domain Eukaryota; kingdom Viridiplantae; phylum Streptophyta; class Magnoliopsida; order Solanales; family Solanaceae; genus Nicotiana; species Nicotiana undulata. Next base: position 73,172 of record ML283202.1, read on the forward strand.
TTGACTCTAGACTCGGCCCCCGTTTTCTCCAAATCGAACCAAAAATCAGGTTTATATCATCAATATATGGTAAGGAACAAAGCCCACTCGAAAAGTATCAAATTTAACCAAAAATCCCAAAATTGGCCAAACCTGACCCCCGGGCCCACGTATTGGAATTTGATAAAAATTAAAAAACTAGAATCCTTATTCCCTTACGAGTCTACCCATATCAAATTCATCGAAATCCGACCTCAAATGCCCTTTCAAATTCCCAAAAGAATTCCCAACCTTTTCTTCCATTTCCCCCCAATTTCCACTCCAATGCCTCAAATTAAATGATGAAATTCAAGACTAAATAATGGAATTGAACCAAAACTAAGAGAGAAATACTTACCCCAATAACTCTACTGAAAATCTCTTCAAAAGTTTCCTTCTCCCGAGCTCTCCAATGGTTTTTGAGATTTTGGACCTAAACCCTCGATTTTGAATATAAAACTGTCTGCCCAGTCATTTCATCTTCGCGAACACGACGGTCCTCTCGCGTTCGCGTAGGCCAACCTTGACTGCCTCCCATAATACTCTTCACGAACGCGAAGCTTTACAAATCTCAAGGCTTCGCGAACGCATAGACCAATGACCTGGGGCCCCACGTTGCCAACTCTTTTTCGCGAACGCGACCCCAGAGCACGAACGCGTTGAACACTTCACCCAAACATCCGTGTTCGCGTCCTCCTCTTCGTGAACGCATAGAAAAAAATCCTCAGCTCCCCAATTTACTCTTCGTGAACGCGGCACTCCACCCGTGAACGCGATGAACGAAATTTCTCTGCAAAACAGCAGAAAATCTACCAAGTTTAAAATTCTAGAATTCGTCCGTTAATAATCCAAAACTCACATGAGGCCCTCGGGACCTTAACAAAACATGCCAACACATCTCATAACCTCATCCAAACTTAGTCGAGCCTTCGAACGACTCAAAACACCAAGTAAACCTCAGATTCAAGCATAAGAACTTAGAAACTTTAAAATTCCTCCAACGATGCCGAAACCACCCAAAACACGTCTGATTGACCTGAAAATTTGCACACATATACCAAATGACATTGCGAACATGTTCTAACTTCCGGAATTCCATTCCGACACCGACAACTAATTTTTCACTGCCGACCGGAAATTGCCAAAAACTCAATTTCGCCAATTCAAGCCTAATTCTACTCCGGACCTTAAAATAACATTCCGAACACACTCCTAAGTCCCAAATCACCTAACGAAGCTATCCGAGCCATAAAATCCACATTTCGAGGTCGTTTACCTAATAGTCAACTTTCGGTTGACTTTTCTAACCATAATGCCAAAGAAGTGAGGATATCTGCTCTGCATCTCCTGCTCGGTATCCCAGGTGGCTTCCTCTACCAGGTGCCCTCTCCACTACACCTTCACTGAAGCTATATCCCTATACCTCAACCTTCTGACCTGACGACCCAAAATTTCCACTGGCTCTACCTTATAGGACGTATCACCGTCAAGCTGAACCGTGCTGAAGTCCAAAACATGAGTCAGGTCACCAACATACTATTCGAGCATGGAAACATGAAATACCTAGTGAACACTCGATAATCTGGGTGGAAAAGCAAGTATATAAGACACCTCTCCAACCCTCTGAAGCATCTCAAAAGGCCCAATGAACCAGGGACTCAACTTCACCCTCTTCACGAACCGCATAACACCCCTCATGGGTGATACCTTTAGCAACACCTTCTCCCCAACCATGAAAGATACATCCCCGATCTTCCGGTATGCATAACTCTTCTGTCTAGACTGCACCGTGCGAAGCCGCTCCTGAATCAACTTCACCTTATCTAACGCATCCTGTACCAAATATGTACCCAAAAGCCTAGCCTCACCCGGCTCAAAGCAACCAACTGGAGATCTACACCTCCTCCCATATACAGCCTCGTACAGAGCCATTTGAATACTCTACTGATTATTATTATTATATGCAAACTCCGCGAGTGGCAGGAACTGGTCCCATGAACCCCCAAAATCAATGACACAAGCACCCAACTCGTCCTCCAGAATATGAATAATGCGCTTTAACTGCCCGTCCGTCTGAGGATGAATTATTGTGCTTAGCTCAACCTGAGTACCCAACTCTCTCTGCACGACCCTCCAAAACTGCGATGTGAACTGAGTACCTCTATCAGAAATGATAGAAACTGGGACACCATGCATTCGGACAATCTCCCGGATGTAAATCTCAGCTAACCGCTCCGAAGAATAAGTAGTACAAACAAGAATGAAGTGCGCGGACTTGGTCAGGCAATCCACAATAACCTATATAGAATTGAACCTCCTCGCAGTCCGTGGGAGTCCAACTACATAGTCCATGGTGATCCGCTCCCTCTTCCACTCCGGAATATCTAATCTCTAATGCAATCCACCTAGTCTCTTGTAGTCATACTTGACATGCTGACAGTTGAGACACCGAGCTACAAATCCAACAATATTCTTCTTCATCCGCCTCCACCAATAATGTTGTCTCATATCCTGATATATCTTTGCGGCACCCGGATGGATGGAATACCGCAAGCTGTGGGCCTATGCAAGAATCAACTCTCGAATCCCATCCACATTAGGCACACATATCCGACCCTGCATCCTAATAACCCCATCATCACGAATAACTACATCCCTGGTATCACCTCGCCGGACCATATCCTGAAGAACGAGCAAGTGTGGGTCATCATACTAGCGCTCTCCGATACGGTCATAAAGAGAAGACTTGGAGGCTACACAAGCCAATACCCGGCGGGGCTCTGATAGATCCAATCTCACCAACTTGTCCGCTAAGGCCTGAACCTCAAGTGCTAATGGTCGCTCTGCTGTAGGAAGATATGCTAGACTCCCCAAACTCTCTGCTCTATGACTCAAGGCATCGCCCACTACATTGTCCTTCCCCGGATGGTATATAATGGTGATATCATAGTCCTTGAGAAGCTCCAACCATCTCCTCTGGTACAAATTTAAATCTTTCTGCTTAAACAAATGCTGCAAACTACGGTGGTCAGTGAAAACCTCACAATGCACCCCATACAATTAATAACATCAGATCTTCAAGGCGTGAACAATGGCTGCTAGCTCGAGATCATGTACTGCGTAATTCTTCTCATGAGTCTTCAACTGGAGCGAGGCATAGGCAATCACCCTACCCTCCTGCATTAAAAAAACCCAATGCCTATCATCGAGGCATCACAATACATAATATAAGAACCTGAAGGTGATGGCAATACTAAAATTGGAGCTGAGGTCAAGGCAGTCTTGAGCTTCTGAAAGCTCTCCTCACACTCGTCTGACCACCTGAACGGAGGACCCTTCTAGGTCAATTTGGTCAAGGGAGAAGCAATAGAGGAAAACCCCTCCACAAAGCGACGGAAATACCCCGCCAAACGAAGGAAGCTCCTAATCTCTGTAGATGAGGACGGTCTGGGCCAACTCTGCACCGCCTCTATCTTATTCGGATCAACCTGAATACTGTCACTGGACACCACGTGCCCCAAGAAAGATACCGAGCCAAGCCAAAACTCATACTTGGAGAACTTTGCATAAAGCATCTCCTCCCTCAATGTGTGTAAAACAACTCTCAAATGCTGAGCATGCTCCTCCTGGCTACGAGAATATACCAGGATGTCATCAATGAACATAATAACGAAGGAATCCAAATATGGATGAAACACGATGTTCATCAAATGCATGAACGCTGCTGGGGAATTGGTCAGCCCAAAAGACATCACCATAAACTCATAATGACCATAACGAGTCCTGAAAGTTGTCTTGGGAATATCAGAATCCCGAATCTTCAGTTGATGATACCCGGATCTCAAGTCAATCTTAGAGAACACTCTGGCTCCCTGAAGCGGGTCAAACAAATCATCAATACGAGGAAAAGGATACTTATTCTTGATTGTAACCTTGTTCAACTGCATATAGTCAATACACGTTCTCATGGAACCATCCTTCTTCTTCTTCACAAACAACACCGGTGCACCCCAAGGTGACACACTAGGCTGAATGAACCCCTTATCTAGGAGTTTCTGAAGATGCTCTTTCAATTACTTCAACTCCGCCGGTGCCATACGATACAGTGGAATAGAAATAGGGTGAGTGTCCGGCACCAAATAGTTACCAAAATCAATATCCTTGTTAGATGTCATGCCCGGAAGGTCTGCAGGAAACACGTCGGAAAAACACGGACCATAGGAACAGAATCAATAGCGGGAGTCTCAACACTGACATCCCTAACAAAAGCCAAGTATGATAAACACCCTTTCTCTACCATATGATGGGCCTTCAAGTAAGAAATCACCCTACTAGGCACATACTCAACAGAACCTCTCCACTCAACCATCAAAAATCCTGGCATCGCTAAGATCACGGTCTTAGCATGACAATCTAAAAAAGCATGACACGAAGATAGCCAATCCATGCCCAATATCACATCAAAGTCGACCATGCTAAGCTGTAACATATCCACTTGGGTCTCCAGACCCCCAATAGATATCACACATGACCGATACACACAGTCCACAATAATAGTATCGCCCACTGGAGTCGACACATTAACAGACATAACTAAGGAATCACGGGGCATATCCAGAAAATGGGAAAAATATGATGAAACATAGGAGTACGTGGAACCAGGATCAAATAAGACCAAAGCATCTCGGTGACAGACTGAGAAAATACATGTAATCACTGCATATCAAGCCATATCATCTGGTCTGGCTAGAAGTGCATAAAAAGAGCATGGCCTCCACCTGATCGACCTCCCCCTCTAGGGCGGCCTCTAGCTGACTAACCCCCACCCTTAGCTGCCTGGGCGGGTGGTGAAGTAACTAGAGCTGAAGTTGACGGCTGACTCCACTGCTGGGATGAACCACCCAATAGACGGGGACAAAACCTCTTGATATGACCCGGATCTCCACACTCAAAACAACCCCTCTCAAAAAATGACGGTGGGGACTGAAGGGGACCCCTAGAACCTGGATAACCACCAGAAGAACCATGCATAGAGGAACCTTGAACCGATGGTGCTTGAGATAAAATCTAGGCTGGAAGAGCACTGAATGATGGATTCCCCTGATGAGAACTGTGAGGACCACGACCAGCTGATCCACCACGATAACCTGAGCAACCTGGTTGAGCCGGCCTGAATGGACGACCTCTGCCGTGCTGGGACTGTCCTCCTTAAGGAACACCACTAAAACTACCAGCTCCTCGAGGACTCTTGGCCTCCCTCTCGACTAGCTCCTAGTGGCGAACTGACTCAATCTCTCTGACAATGTCAACCACCTCCTCAAAACAAGCGACAGATACCCTTTCCCTGGTCAGAAATATCTGTAGCTGAGAAGTAAGGACATCGACGAACCTCTTGATCCTATCCCTATCCGTGGGAAATAGCCAGATAGCATGGCGGGCCAACTCAGAGAACCTCATCTCATACATCATCACGATCATGTCCTCGAGGCATCACAACACACGGTATAAGAACTTGAAGCTGATGGCAATACTAACACTAGAGTTGTGGTCAAGGCAATCTTGAGCTTCTGAAAGCCTTCCTGATACTCGTCCGACCACCTGAACGGAGCACCCTTCTAGGTCAATCACCCTACCCTCCTGCATCAAAACACAACCAATGCCTATCCTCAAGGCATCACAATACACGGTATAAGAACATGAAGATGATGGCAATACTAACACTGGAGCTTAGGTCAAGGCAGCCTTGAGCTTCTGAAAGCTCTCCTCATACTCGTCCGACCACCTGAACGGAGCACTCATCTGGGTCAATTTTGTCAAGGGCGAAGCAATAAAAGAAATCCCCTCCACAAAGAGAAAATAATACCGCGCCAAACCAAGGAAGCTCCTAATCTCTGTAGGTGAGGACGGTCTGGGCCAACTCTGCACCGCCTCTATCTTCTTCGGATCAACTTGAATACCCTCACTAACCTTAGCATAGTACTTAGCATGATTTCTAGCATAATAACATTAACCTCATTGATAGGAGTACGGATATCGATCCATAATAGCTATTAAATGGTGCCATGGGATACCAGGCCACAAATCACACGGTTCACGCCCACACGCCCGTCACTTTGCATGTGGGCCACCTTAATTATAACCATACATCATATAATTCGGGGTTTCAAACCATCAGAACCAAGTTTTGAAATGTTACTTACCTCAGTTAAAATCCCATTCCACAATGTCTTTGCCTCTAGACTCGACCTCCGTTTGCTCCAAATCTAACCAAAAATCAGATTTATATCATCAATATATGCTAAGGAACAAAGCCCACTCGAAAATTATCAAATTTAACTAAAAATCCCAAAATTGGTCAAACCTGACCCCCGATCCCATGTCTTGGAATTCGATAAAAATCACAAAACTAGAATCCTTATTTTCTCACAAGTCTACCCATATCAAATTCATCGAAATTTGACCTCAAATGCCAATTCAAATTCCCAAAAGAATTCCCAACCTTTTCTTCCCTTTCCCCCCAATTTCCACTCCAATTCCTCAAATTAAATGATGAAATTAAAGACTAAATCATGGAATTAAACCAAAACTAAGCGAGAAATACTTACCCCAATCACTCTACTGAAAATCTCTTCAAAATTTGCCTTCACCCGAGCTCTCCAATGGTTTTTGAGAATTGGGACTTAAACCCTCGATTTTGAATATAAAATTGTCTGCCCAATCAATTCTTCTTCGCGAACGCGACTGTCCTCACGCGTTCGCGTAGGCCAACCTCGACTGCCTCGCATAATACTCTTCATGAATGCGGCCAATGCTTTGCGAACGCGAAGCTTTACACATCTTAATCCTTCGCGAACGCGTTCCATATCTCGCGAACGCATAGACCAATGACCTCGGGCCCCTAGCTGTTAACTCCTCTTCGCGAACGCGGACCTAGAGCGCGAACGCATTGAACACTTCACCCAAACCTCCGCGTTCGCGTCCTCCTCTTCGCGAACGCATAGAACAAAATCCTCAGCTCCCCCATTTACTCTTCGCGAACGCGATGAACAAAATTTCTCTGCAAAACACCAGAAAATCTGACTAGAATTGGTCCGTTAACCATCCGAAACTCGCCCGAGGCCCTCGAGACCTAAACCAAACATGCCAACACATCCCATAACCTCATCCAAACTTAGTCGAGCCTTTGAACATCTCAAAACAACTCCAAAACACCAAGTAAACCTCGGATTCAAGCCTAAGAACTTTGAAACTTCCAAATTCCACCAACAATGCCGAAACCACCCAAAACACGTCCGATTGAACTGAAAATTTGCACACATATCCCAAATGACATTGCGAACCAGTTCCAACTTCTGGAATTCCATTCCGACCCCGATAGCTAATTTTCCATTGCCGACCGGAAATTCCCAAAAACTCAATTTTTCCAATTCAAGCCTAATTCTACTCCGGACCTCAAAATAACATTCTGAGCACACTCCTAAGTCCCAAATCACCTAACGAAGCTATCCGATCCATAAAATCCATATTCCGCGGTCGTTTACCTAATAGTCAACTTCTGGTTGAGTTTTCTTACCATAATGCCAACTTAAGAGACTAAGTGTCTCATTTCTCACTACGACCACTCTGAACCCGAACCAACCAACCCAACACAACATAATTATGCTAAGAAACACATGATAAAGCAAAAAACAGGAAAACGGGGCTAATCTCACGGAACAACCGGCCGGGTCATTACATTCTCCCCCTCTTAAACAAATGTTCGTCCTCAAACGGGTCTAGAAACATACCTGGAGTCTCAAATAAGTGAGGATATCTTCTCTGCATCTCCCGCTCGGTCTCCCAGGTGGATTCCTCCACCAGCTGCCCTCTCCACTGCACCTTTACTGAAGATATATCCTTAGACCTCAACCTTCTGACTTGACGATCAAAAATAACCACTGGCTCTACCTCATAGGACATATCACCCTCAAGCTGAACCGTGCTGAAGTCCAAAACATGAGACGGGTCACCAATATATTTCAGGGCATGGAAACATGATATACCGGATGAACACTTGATAAGTTGGGTGGCAAAGCAAGTCTATAAGCCACCTCTCCAACCCTATGAAGCACCTCAAAAGGCCCAATGAACCGGGGACTCAACTTGCCCCTCTTCCCGAACCGCATAACACCCTTCATGGGTGATACCTTCAGCAACACCTTCTCCCCAACCATGAAAGATACATCCAGGACCTTCCGGTATGCATAACTCTTCTGCCTACACTGCATCGTGCGAAGCCGCTCCAGAATCAACTTCACCTTATCTAACACATCCTGCACCAAATCTGTAACCAAGAGCCTAGCCTGACCCGGCTCAAACCAACCAATTGGAGATCGACAACTCCTCCCATATAAAGCCTCATACGGAGCCATCTGAATACTCGACTGATAACTATTATTATATGCAAATACCGCGAGTGGTAGGAAATGGTCCCATGAACCCTCGAAATCAATGACATAAGCACGCAGCATGTCTTCCAGAATCTGAATAGTGCGCTCTGACTGCCCGTCCGTCTGAGGATGAAATATTGTGCAACCTGAGTATCCAACTCTCTCTGCACCACCCTCCAAAAGTGCGATGTGAACTGAGTACCTCTGTCAGAAATGATAGAATTTGGGACACCATGCATCTGGACAAAATCTCGGATTTAAATATCAGCTAACTGCTCCGAAGAATAAGTAGTACAAACAGGAATGAAGTGCGCGGACTTGGTCAGCCAGTCCACAATAACCCATATAGCATCGAACCTCCTCGCAGTCCGTGGGAGTCCAACTACAAAGTCCATGGTGATCCGCTCCAATTCCACTCCGGAATATCTAATCTCTGATGCAATCCACCTGGTCTCTGGTGCTCATACTTGACCTGCTGACAATTGAGAAACCGAGCTACAAATCCAACAATATCCTTCTTCATCCGCCGCCACCAATAATGTTATCTCATATCCTGATACATCTTCGCGACACCCGGATGGATGAAATACCGCGAGTTATGGGCCTCTGCAAGAATCAACTCTCGAAGCCTATCCAAATTAGGCACACATATACGACCCTGCATCCTCATAACCCGATCATCACCAATAACTACATCCCTGGTATCACCTCGCCGGACCCTATCCTGAAGAACGAGCAAGTGTGGGTCATCATAGTGGCACTCTCCGATACGGTCATAAAGAGAAGACCCAAAGGCTACACAAGACAATACCCGGCGAGGCTCTGATAGATCCAATCTCACCAACTGGCCCGCTATGGCTTTGAACCTCAAGTGCTAATGGTCGCTCCACTGCAGGAAGATATGCTAGACTCTCCAAACTCTCTGCTCTACGACTCAAGGCATCGACCACTACATTGGCCTTCCCCGGATGGTATAAAATAGTGATATCATAGTCCTTAAGAAGCTCCAACCATCTCCTCTAGCGCAAATTTAGATCTTTCTGCTTAAACAGATGCTGCAAACCACGATGGTTAGTAAAAACCTCACAATGCACCCCATAAAAATAATGACGCAAGATCTTCAAGGCGTGAACAATGGCTGCTAGTTCGAGATCATGTACTGGGTAATTCTTCTCATGAGTCTTCAACTGGCGCGAGGCGTAGGCAATCACCCTACCCTCCTGCATCAAAACACAACCAATGCCTATCCTCAAGGCATCACATTACATAGTATAAGAACTTGAAGCTGATGGCAATACTAACACTGGAGCTGAGGTCAAGGCAGCCTTGAGCTTCTGAAAGCTCTCCTCATACTCGTTCGACCACCTAAACGGAGCACCGTTCTAGGTCAATTTTGTCAAGGGCGAAGCAATAACAGAAATCCCCTCCACAAAGTGACAATAATACCCCGCCAAACCAAGGAAGCTCCTAATCTCTATAGCTGAGGACGGTATGGGCCAACTTTGCATCGCCTCTATCTTCTTCAGATCAACTTGAATACCCTCACTGGACACCACGTGCCCCAAGAAAGCTACCGAGCCAAGCCAAAACTCAAACTTGGATAACTTTGCATAAATCTTCTCCTCCCTCAATCTCTGCAAAACAACTCTCAAATGGTGAGAATGCTCCTCCTGTCTACGAGAATATACCAGGATGTCATCAATGAACAAAATAACGAAGGAATCCAAATATGGCTAAAACACATTGTTCATCAAATGCATGAACGTTGTTGGGGCATTGGTCAGCCCAAAAGACATCACCATAAACTCATAATGACCATAACGAGACCTAAAAGTTATCTTGGGAATATCATAATCCCGAATCTTCAGCTAATGATACCCGGATCTCAAGTCAATCTTAGAGAATACTCTGGCTCCCTGAAGCTAGTCAAACAAATATTCAATATGAGGCAAAGGATACTCATTCTTGACTGTAACCTTGTTTAACTGCCTGTAGTCAATACACATTCTCATGGAACCATCCTTCTTCTTCACAAACAACATCGGTGCACCCCAAGGTGACACACTAGGCCGAATGAACCCCTTATCTAGGAATTCCTGAAGCTGCTCTTTCAATTCCTTCAACTCCGTCGGTGCCATACCATACGGTGGAATAGAAATAGGCTAAGTGCCCGGCACCCAATAGTTACCAAAATCAATATCCCTGTTAGCCAGCATGCCCAACAGGTCTGCAGGAAACACGTCCGGAACATCACGGACCACATGAACAAAATCAATAGCGGGATTCTCAACACTGACATCCCTCACAAAAGCCAAGTGTGATAAACACCCTTTCTATACCATACACTGGACCTTCAGGTTAGAAATCACCCTACTAGGCACATACTCAACAAAACCTCTCCACTGAACCCTCGGAAATCTTGGCATCGCTAAGGTCACTGTCTTAGCATGACAGTCTAGAACAACATGACACAGAGATAGCCAATCCATGCCCAATATCACATCAAAGTCGACCATGCTGAGCAGTAACAGATCCACTCGGGTCTCCAGACCCCCAATAAATATCACACATGACCGACACTACAAGAAAATGGGGCTTTAGCGAGGGGAATTCGAGTCGTTAAAAGTCCTATTCCGGTCGTTATAAGTAATTAACGACCGGAAAAAATCCAGTCATCACCGGTCGTTAAAACTCCCGATGTTAAAAGTTAACGATTGGTTTACAATCCGGTCGTTAAAGGATTTTTAGCGACGACATAATTTTCGGTCGTTAAACATACGTTTTACCGAAAGGATTTTCCCCTCGCTAATTTGTTATCCGGTCGTTAAAAGTCTTTAATGACAACAATGTATTAAGTCAATTAAAGTGCTTTTAGCGACCGATATTCCCTTCGTTAATTGTATAATTACTTTTAACAACCGAAATTCTCTTCGTTAATAATCAGTTATCTATTTGAGAAAACTGTCATTAAAGAGTTTTAATGAGCACATTTTTCTTCGCTAATATGAAAATGTAATAAATATAATAAAAATTTAAATTACATGAATAGTAATAATTATTTATATGCTTTCACACGCGCTCAACAACATTGGAATATAAACCAAATACTTGATATCTTGTTAATACAATAACTAAAGTATCATATTACCAGAATCTAATCCAAATTGTAAGAAACCCATCTTACTAAAATAATGAAAAGTAAAAATAACGCAAACCCATCCACAGGACAATTGGTAGCATAAATTTAGATGAGTTAATCATCAACATTTTTAATAATTCCTAAAAAGAAAAAAAAAGAAAAATTGTTGCATATATTTGTACATAAGACAATGTCTTTAAGCCATCGGTGACGAACCAAAGACCTCTTGTTTGCTCTACACTTTCTTCAAGGATATGTTTTTCGGACATCAAGTTTTTGATCTGTTAAAATAATAAAATTTATGCAAGTTTAATAACAAAGAATAAACCACTAATTAAAGAAGAAAATGAAAGCGTTAAAGGGAAAATGAACCTGTACTTTTTACTATGTCTACTTGCACATGTATGTCTTTTAGACTTCTTCTCATATGCTTTTGATGTTACGCGAATATTAGTGGTCAGTAAACTTATTTGAATAAACTATAACAAGAGGTTAATTGTGATTTGATTACAAAGATTACTAGCAGTAACATGCAAGAGAGAAAGGATTACAGTGGAGGTTGGGACAGGTAGTGATGATCGATTTCAAGGTGATTTGAGGCAACTGTTGGATGCAAAAAAGTTGTAGAAGATTGCTGAACACTCTCAATTCCTAGTTTCCTTTCCCAATATATCAATTTTCAACTAGTGGTGGCTTGTTGCATTATAATCCCCAGTAGTCACTGATCTTTTGAGCATAAAACAGAACCTGTTTAATAAGTTGCACTTATAACTGAAAAATTGTTTCCCAGTAGCAAAAGGGATGGGGGTTTATGTGTCCAAAGAGCTGAATGTAAAAGCTGAATGTAAGAGCTGAATCTTAGGGACGACCTGGAGACTATTTGATAAGCCTAAAGCCCTTTGGGCACTGGTCTTAATAGGAAAACACTGTAGGATTGGGCAAAGAATTAGGAGTCGAGAGCAGCGCAAATCAGAGTAAGCAAAGCACTCCCTCTAAGTATCTCCCATATCCAAATGGGAGCCAGGAAAAGTAACAAAGAATAGTTAGTAAGCAAATGAAGATCAACTGGCATGGAATATGGAGCATCTGAAGTCTAAATTGCAGATAAGCAATGACATTCACAAACAGACTCTACAGTTGATTAAAACACCTCTAACAACATAGTTATATCTGTCTCATTCAATTATTTTAATAATGGAAGATCCCTGAGACATTGATATGCATCACTCCTAGAAAATAATTTCGCAAAATGGTATAAGCTCCAGAAAACTGAACATGAAACTTGACTATTATTCAGACTAATGGACCAATAAAAGCCACGCATTTGGTCTAGTGGTATGATTCTCGCTTCTGGTGCGAGAGGTCCCGAGTTCGATTCTCTGAATGCCCAATTATTTTCGGTAATTTTTCTACACCTTTTCTTTTATATGATACGCCCCAATAATTATTTGTGTAGCGTTTTACCTGAACCTCCCCCATTGCAGGGATGGCAAAAGACAGGACTTTTACGTAGCAGTATTTTATAAAACAATCAACGCTGAAATTGAAAATTGCAGCAAGTTCATCAACCATTTATGTCACTTAAGATTCACAATAGATTCACTTGGTCACATGCTCACAATTTAATTCAACAGGGGAATCAATAATTTTTTAAGTTTATTAATTACCAGTAAATAGGACCATTTCTACAGTCCAGTCCAAACTTTGTTTTGTCATTGCATGTACAAACCTCTAGAACCTGAATGGGAATTATAAAAAGTTGAGGCTTTGAATCAACTGAAATTAATGGTAGAACAACACTGTTGCTGCTACTAGGATTGCCATAGTCTCTGTTGAAGCAGTCGTAGGTAGGGATTCTAAGGAGTTGACAGGTCAAGTGTAGGCTGCTAAAAACTCTTAAGGTTGATCGAGGTGCTAATTCAACAGCTACAAGAGCTTGCCAAAGTACTAATGGTCAAGGACAAGGCTATGAATTCAGCTTTACAAACTAATACTAAGGTGGATGTGATTGGTGATCAAGATAATACACTAACCAAACCAGTCAGGGTGCAAACTCATGTTCAAGAAGTTAGTGAGAAGGAGAGGAGAACTAGGGTTCTCGAAACTGGAAAGCAGGTGCCCAAAATGGTATGAGTATTCCAGTGGGATGCGTATTTCCAAATGGTCTGCTAATCGTTTATTAGTACAGATTTCCTTAAACACGAGGTTGCCTGGATTAGTACAGACTTGAAAATTAAAATGTATGCATACTGTTTTTACATCATGTGTAACAAGATGTTCCTCTTGAGTTGTTTCTCCTTTTGTCATATGCTATTGTTTCTGTATATTTGTAGAATGTTGGTTTTAACTTTGTTCTCTGCTGCATTATGACTCATGTTTCTCAAAATGGGAAAGTTACAAAAAGTAGGCCCTGATGGCTGGAAAGAATTGTTTCTGGTTTGACTCCCAACCAGTTACCAGTTGTACAAAGTATTAAACTTGGACAAAACATAACATAGCAATCTTTCTCTTAAGTTTTGAGCTTCAATGAGTTTTACTACTCATAATCAATCTAATTCATGATTCATCAAAAGTTTTAACTAATTTACTTTCATGTGAAACAGTGATCACCTACGCAAAGTATCAGTAAAAACTTAAGCTTCACAAGAAGTATCAGGCAGTACACAAGTATCTAGTGCCTCAACTCCTTAGTCCAGTAAGTTATAGAAGTTCAGTTATAACAGCAGAAAAGGATGCGGAAACCCTTCTAACAGCATATGCATTCTAACATTTTCAGAATAGCAGGGATGCCAAAAAGAATCTTGATGTGACTGAAAGCTTCTGTAATAAAGCTTTTACAGATGACTTCAATGTTTCCTTGAAGAAAGAAAAATTACTAATTACTTGGTCTTGTTTTACACATAGAAAATTCTAAATAAATACCCTTCTAACAGCGTCTAATGTTGATACATCAAAAATTAAAAAGATACCGGAAGAAACAGGAAAACACCAACGCACAAATCGACAATTTAACTTTGGGCATGCGGAAGAAACCAAAAGGACTAAAATTAGGTTACTATAAAGGTACGCTTTATAGAGTAAAATAGGATTTTCAATGTACTAACCAGTTATATGATTCAGTTTATTGATCACTTGAAGATGGTGATGAAGGCTGATCAAACACTATCTTTGCAAGTTGTGCGTATTTACTCCCTACCTCATCATATTTACTCTCTAGCCCTTCCAAACGTCCTTTTAGTGATTCATTTTCTTTTACAGTAGCATTCAGCTTTTCCAACAATGCAGCTTTAGAGGAGTTACCACCTTTCAACTCCTTAGCGGTTATCACACTACCAAATCCAACAACATGGCTCTTTTGTTGGGGCCCAAAGCACCTTTCTACAACCTCAATGTTTGTAAGAGACGGTTCATATTGTACCAATTCTTTGATTTTATCCTGTAAAATAAAGAATTATTTAATTAAAATTATACAACATAATAAATAAATAATATAAATTGAAATTTATTAATAAACATACATATTTCTCACTGGTTTCAGGTTCGACAAGCTTGTTGTTCTTCTTAGGAGTCTCAAAACAATAGTTGCCAAATCTGGTGGTTTACCATCTTTACCTCCCTTCACATTACAATAAACAAGTCAAAATGGCCTTTGTAACAAAGATGAGGTTTCTTAATAGAATTATAAGATTTACTCACCATTTCATAGATGATCTCCCTAATTGGTTTACTACCCGTACGATGAGGCATACTCAACTTAGACCTATTGACCGAGTTTCTTGCACTTGTCTCCTAAATTAACAATATACCGGCAAAATTCTGGTTAGCCACTTAATATAACACAATGTTAATAAATAGCTATGAAATCATACCTTAAATTTTTCAGTAAAAAAATGCCTCCTTGATCAGCCATTCCCAATCACTCTTGTCTACCCCTTTGGCACATATTTTATAGCATTACAGAATGGTTTAGACTTAATATTCTTGTGCATCGATCCTCTCCAATTATTCCATAACTTTTTCATATGTTTCAAGACATTATCTTGTTGATCATCAATGTTCACTGTCAAATTTGTCCTACAATAGTTAACAAGTATCATTAAATATGAAAGAAAAGACATATGAAAATAAATACCAACTTTTATTATGCCAAGGTTTGACTATCTCTTTTCAACAAATTACATTTGTATGCTTACCTAGTATCTATTGCAATGACATCACTCATTCTTACATTTAATTCTTTACTATAGCTGATTGATTACTATGTCAAAGAAAAATACACCTTGAGATACACTGGAGGAATGGTGCCTGACGTTAACCAGGTAAGTACCCTTTCGAAATCAATTAACCTTTACTTATTTACAGTAAATTCATAATTTCGTCTTCTCAAAAGTGCATATAATAGTGAAGGAGAAAGGCATTTTCACAAATGTGACATCTCCAACTGCCAAAGCCAAGCTAAGACTGCTCTTTGAAGTTGCACCTTTAGGATTCTTTATCGAGAAAGCTGGAGGTTATAGCACCGATGAGAAAGTCAGTTCTAGACAAGGTGATAGGAACTCTTGGTGAGAGGACTCAAGTAGCATACAGTTCCAAGAATGAGATTATCCGCTTTGAAGAAACACTCTATAGATCTTCAAGGCTTAAGGCTGCTGAACCAGTTGGTGTTGCTGCTTAATTGAAGGCTTCACTGCAGCCTCCGCATTATTCTTACTAGAATTCTCTAAATTTAAAGGATATAATTGATCTATCATAGTACGGAGGGAGGAAGGTTAAGATGATCACAATGTCAAAACTTGTGAAGAAAAAAACAATTTCTTTTACTATAAACAATTTTCTTTTCCTATATTTTTCTTGGTAAGCCTTTGATTCTGAAATCTTGTACGACAACTCTCTCAAATGCTGGAGGGCACTATCATTCAATTTACATTGAAGTAATCATGTATGTGTTTATGCAGCTTCAAACTCATTTTGTTTGTAAGTAATGCACAAGTGAGACTTGGGATCACAAGCATGGATTTAGCATTGGTTCTAAAAAGGTCTTTGAAGTTTAAGAAAGCTTTTCTAGGAAATGTTCATGTCTGTTGAGAGTGTTCATGTAAGATTCATTTGTGTTACTCTATCTGTCCAACCTCTAAACTTTGACTTTTGGATGGATGAAATTGATCCTCATCTACTGATCTACACATATTATATGTAAATGCCTATGCATGTATCTAATGTACCATTCACAAGTTTCAGGACTTTCAAATTCATTTTCTCAGGTGTGGAGCAATGACAAATATGAAAGTGTGGAACATAGGGTGGTAGCAAGATCCAACAAAGAAATATTTTCTATTCCTTTTTTCTTCAACCTATCTCACTATGTAATGGTTCAACCTCTAAAAAAATTGACAAGTGAAGAAAGCCCTGCAAAATACAAGGCTTACAACTAAGGCAATTTTAACACTACAAGAAACCTTAATAATTTCAACAAACTTAATGTTGAGAACATTCAAATATATCATTTTAGAATTGGTGACCTGTAATGACAAATATAGTCTATGAGAAATTTTGTACAGAGGTGTCCTTAGAGTACAGGGAAAAGATTGAGTTGGGATCAATAAAGTTATTTACTTTTTCTAATGAGAAAAAGAGAAGAGTGAAGAAGATGAGCTGAACTCAATGGGATATTATGTTACTGAGCTCATCAAAAATGTTAGGGACTGGAAAGAAGTCTTTGATTTTACTGTGGAGAATCCAACTGTTGTACTACTTTCTCATTTCTCTGATGACAAGGAGCTCAAGGAGTTGCACAATCAGTAGCCTGAGTACTCTCCGGACTATTTACAGCTTACTGAAAAGCGATTAACATCATTCTAAATCTTAGGAAACTGTCAAGTTCAACTATATGTAGAATGGAAACTTCCCTTTATTCTATTCTTTTTAGTCTGCGAGCATCTTTCTTTAATAAAGCGCGAAGATGAGCAAGATTGATTTATAATTGTCTTTTCAGGGATGTTTGTGTATGACACTTCTATAGTCATATGAGGATACTTCTATAGTCATATGAGCACAATTACCAGAAAGATCATCAATTGTTTCCTAATTCTATACCTACCAATCCAACTTCCTTTCAGTTGTCCGTTGACACTAACGTAGCTAACAATAAAAGTATTTCACTTCAGCTAACAACAGGTATAATAAGATTAACAACTGAGTTAACAAAAAGATGAAAAGTTTAATACAAACTAAAATTATTTTCAGTTCAGTGAATTGACCATATCACACAACACTTATGTACAACCAGCTACAAGTAGTAAATTAACACATTGAATAAGGATCACATGGGTAGGAGTAGTAGAAACAGAAACAGCGATAGAAGCGCCTGAAGAAGCTACAGTACATATAGCGTGGTATTGAAAAATTAGTATGATACAAATCCTTTATCTTAATGGTGATGCTTAACCAGCATCATAGAAAGTATAAGTATATTAACACTAACTAAATTAGCAATCGAACAATCAGCAACTACACAGATTTTGACTCCAAAATTTAAGCGAGGAAAAAAGCGACTAATTGAACTCGGAACTGTGAATTTCGTCCTCGAACAGTCACGTCCGAACCCGCAAAACACAAACCAAGCTCAAGCAAGATCCATGAACGAAGATGAATAGGTCAAAAAATGAAAAAATATATATTTTTTGTTTATATCTATGTATACAAAAGAAACTTAACTCAAATCAAAGGAGTAATAGCCGAAATTCAGAGAAGAAAACTTAAATCTTTGTATATCTCTTTCTGCATTTTTTTCTGGAATTTGAAACGCGAACCGAAAATCGAAATCGAAGAAGAAAACCTAAAGCAGAATCTGGGTTTCATCTAAACTAAAATTAACATAAAAAGAGTACAATTTCGAACCTTACCTTGATGAGAAGAAACTCGAAGATAAGAACTTGTTGTCAATGGAGGTGACCAGCAATTACTTTTGCTGAATTTTACTTCGTCGTTGTTGGAGGAGAAATACCAGTTCGATCAATTTTAAGAATTAATCCGTTTCAGAACAGAGGCATAGTGTTGGAGATGTCTTAATTAGGGCTTTTTCCTTCTTTTTTTGGGAGGTTGGCGGGCGTGGGTTGGGAAAAAATAGAGGGAAAAGTTAGCGCCAATATTTATTAATTAATAACGACGGGGTATGTTATATTTTGAGGGAATTCTTAACATTGAGCTAATAATTAGTTTTAACGACTGGAAAAAAGTTTGGTTGCTATAATTACACTTATAACGACCGGGTTTTAGTCCCTTCGTTAAGAAGTGGTTGTTAAAAATTAGATTTTTTGTAGTGCGATACACACGGTCCACAATAATAGTATGATGAAACATAGGAATACGTGGAACCAGGATCAAATAAGACCGAAGCATCTCGATGACAGACTGAGAAAATACCTTTAATCACTGCATCTAAGGCCATAACATCTGGTCTGGCTAGAAGTGCATAAAAAGATCCTGACCTCCACCTGATCTACCTCCCCCTCTAGGGCGGCCTCTAGTTGACTGACCCTCACCCCTAGCTGGGCGGGTGGTGAAGTAACTGGAGCTGAAGCTGACGGCTGACTCCACTACTAGGATAAACCACCCGTAAGACGGGGACAAAACCTCTTGATATGACCCGGATCTCCACACTCAAAACAACCCCTCTCGGCAAATGACGATGGGGACTGAAGGGAACCCCTAGAACTTGGATAACCACCAGAAGAACCATGTATAGAGGAACCCTGAACCGATGGTGCTCGAGATAAACTCTAGGCTGGAAGAGCACTGAATGATGGATGCCCCTGACGAGGACTGTGAGGACCACGACCAGCTGATCCACCACGATAACCTGAGCGACCTGGCTGAGCCGGCTTGAATGGACGACCTCTGCCGTGCTGGGACTGTCCTCCTGAAGGAACACCACCAAGACTTCCAGATCCTCGAGGCCTCTTGGCCTCCCTCTCTACTCGCTCCTGGCAGCGAACCTAATCAATCTCTATGACAATGTCAACCACTTCCTCAAAAGAAGCACCAAATACCCTTTCCCTGGTCAGAAAAATCCATAGCTGATAAGTGAGGCCATCGACAAACCACATGATCCTCTCCCTATCCGTGGGAACTAGCCAGATAGCATGGCAGGCCCACTCGGAGAACCTCTTCTCATATTGCGTCACGATCATGTCCTCCTGACGCTACTGCTCGAACTGTCTGCACAACTCCTCCCTGCGGGAATGCGATACATCCTTCTCTCGAAAAAGAATGGAGAATGGATGCCAGGTAAGGGGCGCTGCACCAACAGACATATGCCTATCATAAGCCTCCCACCAAGTGAATGCAGCTCCTGAGAATTAGAAAGTAGTGAACGAGACCCCACAGGTCTCCAATATCCCTGATGTGCGAATAATCCTCTGACACTTGTCTAAGAAGCCCTGGGCATCCTCGCCCTCAGTACCACTGAAAGTTGAAAGCTGAAGTCTGCCAAATCTCTCCAACCTGCGCTTCTCGTCGTCATCCATAATTGGGATCACAAAATCCTGAGCTGGGGCAACCGGCTGGGCTGGAGCTGCCCCCGGTGTCTGGAGCCCCTGAATAACCTGCTCAGGTGTATGGGCAGCTGGAGTCTGAATGCCTCCCCCGACCTGAGAAATAGCGGCTGTAGTAAAAACAGGACTGCATGTGCTAGACTGTTGCACACGGTCAGAATCTGGGCCAAAGTCTCCTGAAGACCTGAAATCACAATAGGCACAGTCGGTGCCTGAGCTGGTCTCACTGGTACATCAGCGGCTGGGACCCGATCTAGAACAACTGGAGGATCCACGGGTACTGCCCCGGCTGCACCCCTCCCTCTACCACGGCCTCAACCGCGGCCTCTCACAGGCCTAACTGGTGTTTGGTCACCCTGATCTGTAGCGCGTGTCCTCACATCTGTGAGAAAATGAAACAACAGAAGTTTAGTTTCTAGAATCAACAGATTCACACGACAAGAATGTGAGATTTTTCCTAAGGGTTCTGCAGCCTCTCGAAGATAAGTACAGAAGTCTCCGTACCGATCCGCAAGACTCTACTAAACCTGCTCAAGACTGGTGAGACATATACAACCTAGGGCTTTGATACCAACTTGTCACGACCCCAAAATACCCAGTCGTGATGGCGCCAATCGTGAAATCAGGCAAGCCACACATTTCATTTGATTTAAGATTTCTTTCAGAAATTCTCTATATTTACAGCGAAAGTCTCATTTATAAAATCATTTAAAAGTTTAACACCATTAAACATAAATAAAACCAATCCCAGAACTAGTGTCACCGAGTCATGAGCTACTATATCTATAATGTCAAAAATACAGAATTGACATAATACCGTCTGAAATAAATAAATATGACAGGAAGATAGAGAAGGAGAAAACGAGGCTACGATCGCCAGCTACTAGCTCGAAGACTCCAAACATACTCTGCTAATAGATCAGCAACCGCTACCGAAACTCGATGTACCTGGATCAGCACACAAGATGCAGGGGGTAACGAGATTACACAAACTCAGAAGTAACGAACCCAAACTATGGGTTGAGAGGTAGTGACGGACAACGTACCGAATTTAGGCGATGTTCACAGTTTTAACAGATAATGAAACAAAATATGTTAGGTATGATCAATAACCCATGTATAAAACAGTATACTCTACATGCCAATGTATCACCAGTGTGGAAATGAACATAGTGCTCACAACTTTCACACAGAAGTCCACTCAGTACTGTATATAGCTCTCAGGCCCAGGGATGATCCATTCCGAATATGCATAAACACCGGTGACCGTAGTCACTCAGTACTGAGGAAGGCCAATCCAGCCCCACGGAGAAGATCCATCTCCAAAATGCAACACTCGGACAAGATCAATGTCCAAGGAAGATCAATCCCTCAATATCATCAACGACGCTCACTGGGGGTCTAAAGACTCCGAAGGGGCTCCTCTTAGACCAAGCGCTATAACAAGCCAAGGAAGGCATAATCAATATCTCGCTGCGGTGTGCAGTCCGATCCCATAACCGTCTCTCAATAACAGACTCTCTGCCTCACTTAGTCATCACTCTCCAGCCTCGCTCACATGGGCTCACAGATGCATGAACTAGCCCGAATCAATGATAATTGTACAAACTAACAATTACCGAGACTGAGACATGATATGATATGCTATGACAGGACTGAGTATATAACATCAATAAAACACATGAGAAGACAGCAATATATGACCACTCGGGTCTCAGCATTATCGGCGTGAAGCCTTAGCATAGTACTTAGCATGATTTCTAGCATAATCACATTAACCGCATTGATAGGAGTACGAACATCGATCCATAATAGCTACTAAATGGTGCCATGGGATGATCCAGGCCAAAAATCACACAGTGCACGCCCGCATGCCTGTCACTTGGCATGTGCGTCACCTTAATTATAACCATACAACATATAGTTCGGGGTTTCGAACCCTCAGAACCAAGTTTGGAAACGTGACTTACCTCAAACCGGCTAAAATCCTAGTCCACAATGCCTTTGCCTCTAGACTCGGCCTTTGTTTGCTCCAAATCTAACCAAAAATAAGATATATATCATCAATATATGCTAAGGAACAAAGCCCACTCGAAAATTATCAAATTTAACCAAAAATCCCGAAATTGGCCAAACCCGACCCCCGGGGCCACGTCTCAAAATTCGATAAAAAATCACAAAACTAGAATCCTTATTCCCTCACGATTCTATCCATATCAAATTCGTCAAAATCCGACCTCAAATGCCCATTCAAATTCCCAACCTTTTCTTCCATTGTCCCCCAATTTCCATTCCAATTCCTCAAATTAAATGATGAAATTCAAGACTAAATAATGGAATTGAACCAAAACTAAGCGAGAAATACTTACCCCAATCACTCTACTGAAAATCTCTTCAAAATTTGCCTTCTCCCGATCTCTCCAATGGTTTTTGAGATTTGAGACTTAAACCCTCGTTTTTGAATATAAAACTGTTTGCCCAGTCATTTCTACTTCGCGAACATGACGGTCCTCTCGCGTTCGCGTAGGTCAACCTCGACTGCCTCCCAGAATACTCTACGCGAACGCGGAAAATTATTCACAAACGCGAAGCTTTAAAAAATCTCAAGCCTTCGCGAACGCGTTCCATACCTCGCGAACGCATAGACCAATGACCTGGGGGCCCCAGCTGCCAACTCCTCTTCGCGAACGCGGCCCCAGAGCGCGAACGCGTTGAACACTTCACCCAAACCTCCGCGTTCGTGTCCTCCTCTTCGCGAACGCATAGAACAAAATCCTCAGCTACCCCATTTACTCTTTGCGAATGCGACACTCTACCGCGAACGCGATGAACAAAATTTCTCTGCAAAACAGCAGAAAATATGCCATGTTCAAAATTCTAGAATTGGTTCGTTAACCACCCGAAACTCACCCAAGGCCCTCGAGACCTCAGCCAAACTTGCCAACACATCCCATAACCTCATCCAAACTTAGTCGAGCATTTGAACCACTCAAAACAACGCCAAAACACCAAGTAAACCTCAGATTCAAGCCTAAGAACTTTGAAACTTCCAAATTCCGCTAACGATGCCGAAACCACCCAAAACACGTCCGATTGACCTGAAAATTTGCACACATATCCCAAATGACATTGTGAACCTGTTCCAACTTCCGAAATTCCATTCCGACCCCGATAGCTAATTTTTCACTGCCGACAGTAAATTGCCAGAAACTCAATTTTGCCAATTCAAGCCTAATTCTACTCCGGACCTCAAAATAACATTTCGAGCACACTCCTAAGTCCCAAAATACCTAACGAAGCTATCCGAGCCATAAAATAAATATTTCGAGGTCGTTTACCTAGTAATCAACTTCCGATTGACTTTTCTAACCATAATGCCAACTTAAGAGACTAAGTGTCTCATTTCTCACCACGACCACTCTGAACCCGAATCAACCAACCCAACACAACATAATTAGGCTAAGCAACACATGATAAAGCAGAAACAGGTAAAACGAGGCTAATCTAACGGAACGACCGGCCGGGTCGTTACAAATTGTTCCCTCGCCCACTGTTTCATGGGAACAAAAGGACCATCACAAATAACATCCCACAGCTTTGAGTCATCAGCCATGATGAAATCATGCATTATTTTTTTCCACCAACTATAGTATTGGTCGTTAAATCTTTGTGGTCTGTAGGTATATTGTCCTTCTTATGTTTGGTGGATCAGCCATTAAGATTCTTTCTAAGTGTTAACCATTTAGAAAAAACCCGCTATGATACCAATTGATTAAAACTAGGGATCCACCAAACAGGATAGAGAACCAAGTTCTTTATCAGTTTCCATAGTAAACAACAGTAAAGGAAGAAAATACAATACTTATGTGGAAAACTCCAAGCTCACGGGATTAAAAACCACAGCCCACACCAGTAGGAGTTCAACTTTAGTGACTGGGCAAACTTTAGATTACAACCTATTGCGATCTAGGAATCAAACTCTTAATCCCCCACCTTCTTACAATAACTTTATTGTAAGATCTTTATAACAACTCTATTACAAAGCTACACACTTGACTAACTCGAGTCAAACAACCAAAAGCAATAAAAGATGTCCTACTAAATGCTTCTAAAAAGCTATGTAGGAATTACACGTAAATAACATGAGACAAAGACACAAGAATACTAAAAGGACACACGATATATTCAATGTTGGGAGATGATCCTTTGTTTTGTTGTTGCTTTGTTTTTCAATGCTCGTCAGGAAGTAAGGGCGGCTTCACACTTGAGATAATTAATATTTAGGTTTTGCAAATGTTGAGTGAAAATCCTGTATCATGTTGATAATATATGTGTGAGGTCATGAGAGATGATGAAAGGAGTGTCCGGTCCCTAGAAAGCTTCAACAGTGCAGGTACAATGTTTCTGTACTGTTGCGGGTACATGCAACAGCTTTAACAACTATAGAGTTGACTTGTACGACGACCTGAGGAACTAAACCTATCTCTTCCCTCTGCTGTTTCCTTATCTGATTTCTTTTAGAATTAAACCAGGCATCAGAGTAGTTACAACGTGTGCAAGGGAATTAATTGTATCACATTCCTTATCTGGCTTTCATACGGTTTGACAAATCATCAAAACTAAATTCGCATAACTTAGGGAATAACTTACATGCCAACATTAGCAATTTGTTTATCAGTCTAACTGTGATTATACTAAAAGCCAATGTGTTTATAGTTGGATGCGAAAAATATTCTTGCAAGTTGGTGTAAGGTTTCTAGTGTAGTGATAATGCTAAAATCCTTAACGTACTGATTCACAGCGCGTTTATCAATTAACCATTTCTAAGTTATTTTTAATAAATAAACAAGGGAAACACTCCAATAATTTGAATAGATTTCACGACAGAACGAAAGAACTATCTTACATTGCAAAATTATGAAACTGTGGAAGTACCTATAAGTTGTAACGTATCTATTATCTAAAAGTAACGATTTGTTAATGATTGGACGAAACCAAGAAATATGCTTGGTTTACTGAATTATAGAAGACCTATGTATACCCATGACCTAAGTAGCTAAGTGGGAAAGTAAATTTAATCCTTATTTATATAGATGCTTCTCACTACTAGAAATCAGGCTATTTCCGTCCGAAAATTTTCCGATCGAAATCGGTCTGAAATTTTCCGACCGAATTCGGTCGGAAATAA
>ML283204.1:0-41177 GCA_005239495.1 Nicotiana undulata
TATATATATATATATATATATATATTCTTAACTCCAAATTTTCCTAATTTGGATGGAAACTAAAACAATGTACTCTATATGCTATTTCAAATGAATTTTTTAATTTAATCAAAATAAAATATTTGTGTGAAGTAGTAACAAAACTTGATTTCCCACGAAATTTTAAAAAATAAAAGAGAAGTTTTAAATTTACAAGAATGTGTCATTAAATTTGTGTGTTTTACAAGATATTTAAAACATGTCATCTTAACCACGTATAATATTTGCATGACTAAAAAAATGTAATTTATAATAAAAGAGAATTTTAGAATTAAATTATTTTTAAATATATAATTATGAATAGACTAATAAGAAAACAATGTCAATATAAAATAAAACAAGGGAGTTGTCACGACCCGATTTACCCTCTGAACGGTCTCGTGACGGCACCTAGTCTCTACGACTAGGTAAGCCTAAAATTTGCGGAAAATAAGACAAAACAATAATAGAACGGTAAAGAAGAAGCAATACTGTAAAACTTAGCCGCTCGGCATGTACAGCTTTTACTTTTTTCAAAACCCGGAATATCACAAATCACAAACTCTGTACTACTGTAGCTCTAAACAAAGGAATAAGGAAAAATGTATCTATATATGTCTCCTAAATCTATACTGGAGTGGAAGGGGACGCATGAGATCTTGTGGACGCGGCAGAATTACCTCGCGGTCTCCTAAGCAGCTGCTATGATGCGCCTAACCACGATACCGTGTGTCGGTACCTGGATCTGCACATGGGGAAAATATTCGCAAGAAAGGGCGTGAGTACTCCACATTCGGTACTCAGTAAGTGTCAAGCCTAACCCCAGTCAAGTAGTGACGAGGTCAGATTAAGGCTCTACTGAGTTTTAAAAACAAGTCAGTTATAAGTCTAAACAGTGAAATATAAATAAGCAATGATAGCAGGATTTAAAAGGAGAACTGAGGGAAATAATAAAGAAGAGCCCTCGGCTCAACACAACATATATCTCAACAGCAAATATGCAATGCAGTAAAGGGGAAAAGCTCCTGGATCTCGGTCTGTAGCCCAATTTAAATATGTTATGCAGTACAAGGGAAAAACTTTCGGATCTCAGTCCGTTGTCCTAATTTAAATATGTTATGCAGTACAGGGGGAAAGCTCCTGGATCTTAGTCCATAGTCCCAATTTAAATATGCTATGCAGTACAGGGAGAAAGCTCCCGGATCTCAGTTTGTAGTTCCAATTTAAATATATTCTGCAGTATAGGGGAAAAGCTCATGGATATAAGTCCGTAGTCCCAATTTAAAAATGCAATGCAGAAGTCTATCGGATACGGTTTAATTGAACAGTTCAAGAAAACAACAGGCAAGAATAAGGTAAACTGCCTAAGCATGGTGCAATTAGTAGCAAATAAGAGGAATTCAAGTCAGGACAGGTAGGCATACTTATTCTTACGCTAACTACTCAGTTATGACATAAAGAAATAATATAGGAACGAAAATGAGTTATGTCATGGACGGGAAAGTGGAATATTAGCAACAATGACCCGTGTACGCACTCGTCACCTCACGTACACGGCGTCCACATAACAAAATCAGTATGAAAATACCTAAGGGGAAGTCCACTTACCTTGACTGCGCTAATCAACTCAATATCACGCTCTTCCCACGAGTATTCGACTCCGGGTGGCCCAAATCTATTCAATTCGATTGCATAATGTAAATATCACTTTAAGGAAATAAAATAGCTAATTAATTCGAAACTAATACGCAAAATTAGGAAATTCGCCCAAAAAGTCCCCCAGGCCCAGGTCTCGGAATCTGGTAAAAATTATATTTTCTGGACACCCATTCACACACGAGTCTAATCATATAAGAATCTCTCAAATCGGAGGTCAAAAACCCAATTAAAACCCAATAATTTGGTCTATGAAGTTCATCCACATTTTTTCAAAATTTCCACCCAAATTCAAATTTTAAGGACTAGATTTAAGTTAGAAATTATGGAAATTGATCCAAGTAGGTTAGAAATCACTTACCCAAGTTGCCCAGGTGCAAAAGTCTCCAAAAATCGCCCCTCCCGATCTCTTAAATTCAAAAATGGTAAAAATAACATAAAACCTCGGAATTTTGTATAAAGAGCCCAGGGATACCGCACCAGCGACTCTTGGACCGCACCTGCGGAAAATCCATCGCAGGTGCGGGAACTCATTTCAGGGCTGGGGCCGCACCTGCGGTCAATTGGTCGCACCTGTGGTACCGCACCTTAGGAACCCAGACCGCACCTGCGACCACTGGCAACCCCTGCCTAAATGCCGCACCTGCGAGCCCGCACCTACGGTTCCCCATCCGCAGGTGCAGAACACCAGAACCAGCAATTGTTCGGTTGTGTTCCAAGTTCCCGAAATCACCCGTTGAGCACCCGAAACACCCTCGGGACCTCAATCAAACTTACCAATCAGTCCTAATACTTCATTAAAACTTAGTCAATCCTTCAAAACACATCTCATAACATCAAAATCATCAAATATGCATAGATTCAAGCCTAAGAACTTATGAAATTTCTAGAATTCACATATGATGCTGAAACCCGTCTAAACTCATCTGAATGGCCTCAAATTTTTCATACAGGTCATAAATAATATTACGGACCTGCTGTCGCTTTCGGAATTCCATTTCGAGTCTGGTATCAAAATCTCACCTATCGGCCGAAACCGCTGAAATTCCAACTTTAGCCAATTCAAGCATAAATCTACAACCGACCTCGAAAACACATTCTAAACACGCTCCTAACCCCGAAATCACCCAACAGAGATAACGGAGTCGACATAATTCCATTTCGGATCCGTCTTCACATAGTTCTAGCTACAGCCTGATTTCAAAAGAAAAAATACATATTTAAGGACTAAGTGTTCAAAATCACTCCAGATTTCACCACTCAACGCTCCGACAAGTTTCAGTAACATAAATAGACATGGGAGATGCAGTTATTAGGGGATCAGGGTGCAAACTCTCAAAACGACCCACCGAGTCGTTACATTCTCCCCATCTTAAGAAAATCGTTCTTCCTCGAACAAGTATAGAAACATACCTGAAGCTGTGAAAAGATGAGGGTACTGATTCTGCATGTCCTGCTCTGTCTCCCAAGTCGCCTCCTCGATCAGATGACCCCTCTAGTGAACCTTGACTGAGGCAATATTCTTCTATCTGAGCCTCATGACCTGCCTGTCCAATATAGCCACAGGCTCCTCAACATATGATAGATCCTTTTCCAATTGGACTGAGCTGAAATCCAAAACATGAGTCGGGTCACCGTGATACTTCCGGAGCATGGAAACGTGGAACACCGGATGAACTCTTGCTAGGTTAGGAGGCAAGGAAAACTCATAGGCTACCTCCCGAACCCGCAGCAATACCTCAAAAGGGCCAATGAACCTCAGACTCAGCTTACCCTTCTTCCCGAATCTCAGGACACCCTTCATAGGCGATACCCGAAGCAAAACCCGATCACCAGCAATAAATGCCAAGTCACGAACCTTCCGGTCCGCGTAACTCTTCTGCCTGGACTGAGCTTTGCGAAGTCTCTCCTGGATCACCTTCACCTTATCCAGGGCATCCTGAACCAAGTCTATACCCAACAATCGGGCCTCGCCCGGCTCAAACCATCCTACTGGAGACCTTCACCGTCTACCATACAAAACCTCATACATCTCCATCTGAATGCTGGACTGGTAGCTGTTATTATAAGCAAACTCTGCAAGAGGCAAGTATCGATCCCATGACCCTTCAAAATCCATCATACATGCACGGAGCATATCCTCAAGAATCTGAATCGTGCGCTCGGACTGCCCGTCTGTCTGGGGGTGGAATGTTGTACTAAGATCTATCTGGGTACCCAACTCACTATGCAAGGCTCTACAGAAGTGCGAGGTGAACTGAGGACCTCGATCTGATATACTGGACACCGGCACACTGGGCAACCGGACTACCTCCCTGATGTAGATCTAGGCCAACCTCTTAGAAGAATATATAGTCAACACTGGAATGAAATGAGCTGGTTTGGTCAGCTGGTCCACAATCACCCAAATAGCATCATGCTTCCCCAAGGTCCGAGGAATTCCAACCACAAATTCCATGGTGATCCGCTCCCACTTCCACTCTGGAAGCTTAATCTGCTGAAGTAATCCTCTCAGTCTCTAATGCTCACATTTGACCTGCTAACAATTGAGACACTTGGCTACAAACTCCGCTATATCCTTCTTCATCCTTCGCCTCCAATAGTGTTGTCTCAGATCCTGGTACATCTTCGCGGTACCCGAATTGATGGAATACAGCGAGCTATGGGCCTCCTCAAGAATCAACTCCCGAAGCACATCTACGTTGGGCACACAGATACGGCCCTGCATCCTCATCCCACCATCATTATCTATGGTCACATCTCTGGCATCACCCTGCCAAACTCTATCCTAAAGAGCCCGAAGGTTGGGATCCTCATATTGGCGCTCCCGAATGCGGTCATAAAGAGAA
The DNA here is from genome assembly GCA_005239495.1 of Nicotiana undulata. NCBI lineage: Eukaryota > Viridiplantae > Streptophyta > Magnoliopsida > Solanales > Solanaceae > Nicotiana > Nicotiana undulata. Next base: position 4,524 of record ML283204.1, read on the forward strand.
CATCGAGCAACAACGCAAGCAAATACCCGGCGAGGCTCAGAAAGATCCAGCCTCACGAACTGACTGGATAAGGACTGAACATCCAAGGCTAAGGGCCTCTCAGCTGCACGAAGATATGCCAAACTACCCAAACTCTCCTCCTTGCGACTCAAGGCGTCGGCCACCACATTGTACTTCCCCGAGTGGTATAGTATAGTGATGTCATAATCCTTGAGTAACTCCAACAACCTACGCTGGCGCAAATTGAGATCCTTCTGCCTGAATATGTGCTGCAAACTCCAGTGATCCGTGAATATCTCATAGGGGACACCATATAAAAAATGACGCCATATATTCAGGGCGTGGACAATCACTGCCAACTCGAGATCATGAACATGGTAGTTTTTCTCATGCACCTTCAACTGTCTGGACGCGTAGGCAATCACCCCTACCGTCCTACATCAACAGTGCTCCCAGGCCAATCCTCGAAGCATCAGAATAGACTATATAAGACCCTGAACTTGTGGGTACTACTAACACTGGAGCTGTAGTCAGGGCTGTCTTGAGCTTCTGAAATCTCTCCTCACACTCCTCAGTCCATATAAAAGGTGCACCCTTCTGGGTCAGTCTGGTCATGGGCGCTGCAATAGATGAAAATCCCTCCACAAAACGGCGATAATACCCAGCCAAACTGAGGAAACTGCGGATCTCAATAGCTGAAGACGGTCTGGGCCAACTCTGTACCACCTCTACCTTCTTTGGGTCTACCTTGACCCCATCCGAAGATACCACATGGCGTAACAATGCCACATAATCAAGCCAAAATTCACACTTAGAAAATTTGGCATACAACTTCTTCTCTCTCAATGTCTAAAGCACGGTCCTCAAGTGCTGCTCATGGTCCTCCTGGGATCGAGAATATACCAGAATGTCGTAAATGAACACGATGACAAAGGTATCGAGATAAGGCCCAAATACGCTTTGCATCAGGTTCATAAAGGTTGATGGGGCATTGGTCAGCCCAAATGACATAACAAGGAACTCATAGTGGCCATATCTGGTCCTGAAGGCAGTCTTCGGGATGTCCGGCTCCCGAATCTTCAACTGATGATAGTCCGAACGAAGATCAATCTTGGAGAATACCCTAGCCCCTTGTAAATGGTCAAATAAATCATCAATGTGGGGTAGTGGGTACCTGTTCTTCACTGTCACCTTATTCAGCTGCCGATAGTCAATACACATACGCATCGTACCATCCTTTTTCTTCACAAATAACATCGGAGCACCCCAAGGTGATAATTTAGGCCTGATGAACCCTTTGTCAAGCAACTCCTGCAACTGCTCCTTCAACTCCTTTAATTCAGGAGGAGCCATGCGATAGGGAGGAATGGAAATGGGCTGAGTGCCCGGCAACAAGTCAATTCCAAAATCAATGTCTCTATCGGGCGGCATAATCGAAAGATCAGCTGGAAATACTTTAGGATAGTCCCTAACAACGGGGACAGACTCAACTATAGGGGTCTCGGCACCAACATCTCTCACATAATCCAAATACGCATCACACCCCTTTTCAACCATCCGCTGAGCCTTAAGAAAAGAAATGACTCGGCGGGGAGTGTACTCTAAGGAACCTCTTCACTCTAACCTCGGTAATCCTGGCATAGCCAGCGTCATGGTTTTGGCGTGACAATCAAGAATAGCATAGTAGAGAGACAACCAGTCCATACCTAATATAACATCAAAATATACCATACTGAGTAATAATAAATCAGCCCTGGCCTCAAAACCACTGATAACAATCAAACACGACCGATATACGCGGTCCACAATAAGAGAATCTCCCACCGAAGTAGAAACACAAACGGGGGATCTCAAATATCCCGAGATATCCCATATGTGAAGAAAAATAAGAAGAAATATACGAATATGTAGAGCCTGGGTCAAATAATACCGATGCATCCCTATGACAAACAGGAACAATACCTGTAATGAGTGAATCTGAAGCGATGTCCTCGGATCGGGCTGGAAGAGCATAGTACCTGGCCTGGCCTCCCCGTCTAAGGCGACCTCGACCTCCCCGACCTCCTCCTCGAGCTGCCTGAGATGGTGGGGTAGCAGCTGGGTCTGGAAGAATAGATGGAGGGCCTAGTGGAAGGCGTGGAACCTGATAAGTCTGAGGTGGTGCACCCCTCCTAGCTTTGGGGCAATCTCTGATCACATGATGCGGAGCACCACACTCAAAACAACCCCTCGGAGGACGTGGCGGCTGATGCTTACTCTGAACTGGTCTGCTGGACCGGCTGATGATAGCACCTCGAGTAGGAGGCACCTAAGATACTGGTGGTGCATAATAAGGCTCCTGAGGTCTAGAAGGAGCTGGAATACCACTGGCTGCTAGAAGAGCTGAATGAATGGGGCGATTCACAAAACCCCTACCATAGCGTGCTGATAGTGCACGGGCTGCTATAAACTGACCAGTCTCTCGAGACCTCTTGGCCTCTCTCTCCTCCTTGTCCAGGGCTAACATAGTCTCAATCCTCCGGGCAATACTCACGGCCTGCTGGTAAGTATTATCTGTCTCCAGCTCCCTGGCCATGCTGGTCCGAATACTGGGGTGGAGTCCCTCAATAAAGCGTCGGACCCTCTCTCTGACAGTGGCAACCAAAGCTGGTGCATGACGAGCCAAATTGCTGTAATGGACTGCACACTCCGACACAGTCATAGCACCCTGGCGTAGCTGCTCAAACTCTGCACGTCAGGCATCCCTGAGGCTCTGAGGGACAAACTCAAGTAGGAACATCTCTAAGAACTAAGCCCAAGTAAGTGAAGCTGCCTCGTCTTTTACTAAGCTCAAAATCACGCCACCACTGATAAGATGCTCCCCTCAGCTGGAAAGCAGTGAAAGAAACCCCACTCGTCTCCACAATACCCATAGTGCGGAGAATGCGATGACACTCCTCAAGAAAACCCAGGGCATCATCCGAAGTTAGTCCGCTTAACTCAGGTGGGTGGTACTTCTTGTACCTCTCAAGCCGGAGTTGCTCTGCCTTAGGAACAACTGCCCTAACCTCATGCTGAGCTGGAGCTGCTAGGGGCATAGGAATGTACTCTGGAACCTGCCCAATATGAACCCTCTGCTCAGGAGTACGGGCTGCAGGAGTCTGTGTCCCTCCCCCGGCCTGGGATGTAGTTGGGGCTATCGGAGGTAATCCCGCCTGAGACAAAGTACTAAAGGCACTCAAAAACTGAGCCAATGTCACCTAGAGGGATGGAGTAATAGTAGGGACCTCCTGTGCCCCTCCAACTGTGGCTGCTAGGGGATCCTCTGCCTCTGCTCTCGCCGGTGCTCGGGCTGCACCGCGTGCTTGTCCTCTTCCCCGGCCCCTGCTTCTGACGGCTCTGGCTGGGGGCTCGGGTGCCTGATCATCAGTACGTCCGGTACGAGTACGAACCATCTGTAAGCAAGAATAGAATAGGGTTTAAGAATTTTGATGACAATAACTATCAGGATAAGGAATTCCAAAGAATATGATTGTTCTTAACAGTTACTTTGCCTCTCGAAGATAGATACAGACGTCTCCGCACCGATCCACGAAACTTTAATAAACTGGCTTGTGATTTGTGACTCCTATGAACCTAGACGCTCTGATACCAACTTGTCACGACCCGATTTAGCCTCCGAACGGTCTCGTGACGGCACCTAGTCTCTACGACTAGCTAAGCCTAAAATTTTCGGAAATAAGACAAACAATAATAGAACGGTAAAGAAGAAGCAATACTATAAAACTTAGCCGCTCGGCATGTACAGCTTTTTCTTTTCCCAAAACCTGGAATATCACAAATCACAAACTCTGTACTACTGTAGCTCTAAAAAAAGGAATAAGGAAAAATGTATCTATATATGTCTCCTAAATCTATACTGGAGTGGAAGGGGACGCATGAGATCCTGCAGACGCGGCAGAATTACCTCGCGGTCTCCTAAGAAACTTCTATGATGCGCCTAACCACGGTACTGTGTGCTGGTACCTAGATCTGCACATGGGGAAAACATGCGCAGGAAAGGGCGTGAGTACTTCACATTCGATACTCAGTAAGTGCCAAGCCTTACCACAGTCAAGTAGTAACGAGGTCGGGTTAAGGCTCTACTGAGTTTTAAAAACAAGTCAGTTATAAGTCTAAACAGTGAAATATAAATAGGCAATGATAGCAGGATTTAAAAGGAGAACTGATGGAAATAATAAAGAAGAGACCTTGGCTCCGCACAACATATATTTCAACAGCAAATACGCAATGCAGTACAGAGGAAAGCTCCCCGATCTCGGTCCGTAGTACCAATTTAAATATGTTATGCAGTACAGGGGGAAAGCTCCCGGATCTCAGTCCGTAGTCCCAATTTAAATGTGCTATGCAGTACAGGGGGAAAGCTCCCGGATCTCAGTCCGTAGTCCCAATTTAAATATGCTCTGCAGTACAGAGGGAAAGCTCTCGGATCTCACTCTGTAGTCCCAATTTAAAAATGCAATGCAGAAGTCTATCGGATACGGTTTAATTGAACAGTTCAATAAAACAACAGGCAATAATAAGGTGATTTAGCTATTTCTGTGATAGAAGAAGAGTATATTATAGAATAGACTATACCCCTAAGAATGGTGCAATTAGTAGCAAATAAGAGGAATTCTAATAAGGACAGGTAGGCATGCTTATTCTTACGCTAACTACTCATTAATGACATAAAGCAGTAATATAGGAATAAAAATGAGTTATTTCATGGAAGGAAAAGTGGAATTTTTGCAACAATGACCCGTGTACGCACTCTTCACCTCACGTACACGGTGTCCACATAACAAAATTAGTATGAAAATACCTAAGGGGAAGTCCCCAACACAGAATTAGGCAAGCCACTTACTTTGACTTCACTAATCAAGTCAATATCACGCTCTTACCACGAGTATTCGACTCCGGGTGGCCCAAATTTATTCGATTCTATTACATAATGTAAATATCACTTTAAGGAAATAAAATAGCTAATTAATTCGAAGCTAATATACGAAATTAGGAAATTCGCCCAAAAAGTCACCTAGGCCCACGTCTCGGAATCGGGTAAAACATATATTTTCCGGACACCCATTCACACATGAGTCTAATCATATAAGAATCTCTCAAATCGGAGGTCAAAATCAATCAAAACCCAATAATTTGGTCTATGAAGTTCATCCCCTTTTTCCCAAAATTTTCAATCAAATTCGAAATTTAAGGACTAGATTTAAGTTAGAAATCATGAAAATTGATCCAAGTAGGTTAGAAATCACTTACCCAAGTTACCCAGGTGCAAAAGTCTCAAAAAATCGCCCCTACCGAGCTTTTAAATTCAAAAATGTTGAAAATAACATAAACCCTCGGAATTTTGTATAAACAGCAAAGGGATACCGCACATGTGACTCTTAGACCGCACCTGCGGAAAATCCATCGCAGGTGCGGGAACTCACTTAACAAGGCTGGGGCCGCACCTGCAGCCAATTGGTCGCACCTGCGGTACCGCACCTGCGGAACCCAGACCGCACCTGCAACCATAGGCAGCCCCTGCCTAAATGCCGCACCTGCGAGCCTGCACCTGCGGTTCCCCATCCGCAGGTGCGGAACACCAGAACCAGCAATGGTTAAGCTGTGTTCCAAGTTCCCAAAATCACCCGTTGAGCACCCGAAACACCCCCGAGACACCCGGGACCTCAATCAAACTTACCAATCAGTCCTAATACTTCATTCAAACTTAGTCAAGCCTTCAAAACACATCCCATAACATCAAAATTATCAAATATGCATAGATTCAAGCCTAAGAACTTATGAAATTTCTAGAATTCACATCCGATGCCGAAACTCGTCTAAACTCATCCGAATGGCCTCAAATTTTGCACACAAGTCATAAATGACATTACGGACCTGCTGTCGCTTTCGAAATTCCATTCCGGGTCCGGTATCAAAATCTCACCTATCGGCCGAAATCGCCGAAATTCTAACTTTAGCCAATTCAAGCCTAAATCTTCAACCGACCTCGAAAACACATTCTGAACACGCTCCTAACCCGAAATCACCCAACGGAGCTAAAGGAGTCGACATAATTCCATTTCGGATCCGTCTTCACATAGTTCTAGCTACGGTCTGATTTCAAAAGCAAAAATCCATATTTAAGGACTAAGTGTCCAAAATCACTCCGGATTTCACCACTCAACGCTCCGACAAGTTTCAATAACATAGATAGACATGGGAGAATCAATTATTAGGGGATCGGGGCGCTAACTCTCAAAACGACCACCGGGTCGTTACAGAAGTAATGTTTAAATGTGAAACTATTATGTAATTTACTAAGAGAATATATTTGGCAATATGCAACCTTTTTTTTTTTAACATATAAAATATAGGAAAAAACTTGAGTGGATAAAACCAAGAGTGAGTCCCATGACATTTTCTGTCATGTATAGTAGATCTGAAACAATTTGTTAAAATGATGAATATATTTGTGAGACAAACTAATAATAGACATCAAAGAAGAACAAAATTAAAGTAAATAAAAATTTACCAACTCTGTGAGTTTATGAAAGGAATGTATTAGAATAATATTTAAACATTTGGAATGACTGGACAGAAATGAAAGTTTATACCGACAGTGATGTGCATCTCATTTTCTCTCTCTATTCTTTTCTGGTGAAAATAATTTTTATCTCTACAATAAAGAAAATCTCATAAAGTTTCTTATATTATGTGTATAATTTAAAACATATTCGAAAGTAGTATTATTAATAACTATATAAAATCAGATTTTTCAAACTTTCTTTTTACAAAAAATGTTCCACTCAAAATACCATATATATCAAGGTTGATAAACTTACGGGGTGTAACAAGTGAAGTCATACGGAATAATCGGGTCTATGAAATAAGACATAACAATATTCGTAAGTTCGACAAAGTACCTAGCGAAGAACTTCAGTATAGATGCCCAGAGGGACATCTTATTAAGGTATATGTTTACTAAGTGAAGACTAGAGATTGGCTAAAAGCTGGAGGAAAAAGGAGAGAAGAGTCGCGTAGGCGCACTTACAAAATCAGAGTCGTACATGTTGCATGATAAAAGGTAGCAACACTTACAAGATTGGAAGGATTTCGACCACGGGTCGTGGTGTGAGAAAGAGGCCTAAAGGGCGAAAAGCCTTGGCTTTTGGGATTCATTCACAGAACAATTACCTAGATGGCAAGAGGAGTACTAAAGTATTCGGAAGACATAGGTTATGAAAATGATAAGTGCATAAGTCAACATTCGAGGACGAATGTTCCAAAGGGGGGAATGATGTTATATCCTTCATTTTCGTACAATTTTTGTCGTAAGTTAATCGACATAAGTTCGGGAATGAGATTATTTTAATATTATAAGCATTATTCTATTTCAAACAAGTGATGAGTAAATTCGTGAAAGTTAGAGGGTAAGCAAATTAAAGAAAATGAATTTCGTCAAAGTTTGACATTTTGGGATAAAATATGGCCCGAGCTAAAATACTTGATATTTATGGACTAGTACCATACAAGGTACCACTGACCATGATGATAAAGTGTATATGTGTGTTAAAAGTCAGTAGGATTTTAAGTAATTCGAGATAATTCTTTATTATGTGAGTAATTAATTGATTATTAGTTAATGAGATATTAATTAATTAAATAATAAATTAGTGTATAATTAAGACTTTTGGATAAACCTTAACATGGCAGCCAAGGCTTTAGGAAGTAATGACTCTTAAATCACAATAGCAAGGTGGCTAAATTGGAGGAATTTTGGTGGCCAAATCTTACAAAGTGGGGCTCACCTCACCAAGACTTAAGAATCGCTTAATTCACATATGAAGATGGTCACACTTACTTAGTAACGAGATGAAAAGGCTTCAGCAAGCTCACACAAAGTGATAGCAATGTATATTGTTACAAAATTCATACAAGTTTACTTAGCAACGTGAGAACTGCGATTCTAAGGGAGTATGGTGAAATATTTCTCAAGAATATTATACAGATTTTTTCTCAAGAATATTATACAGATTGTTTTTTACCCTGATTCGTCATTACGTGTCTTTCGCAAAAGACGTGTGTTAGGGGGATTTTCAAGAGAATCGGTTCAGGTATGATAAGGCTATCCTTTTTTTTATTTTTGCATGATCTATACAACACATACGAAATGAGAAAATGCACAATTTCCATAAATGACTCTATTCATAGAAATACTAGAGATGCTTATGTTCTTGATTCCTCATGTGTCATATTATTCTATCATCTTGTAACGACCCGGTCGGTCGTTCCATAGAACCTGCATTATAATTACTGTTATTGACTTGTCATAGGTTGGTTATACTGTTCTTGGCGTGTTAGAGTTGGTAAGCTCGGAATCGGAATGGTGGTAGTGAGAGTTTAGCCACTTAGTCTTTAAAAATAGCCTTAAAGTGAAAAAGGTCAACCGATAGTAGACTTATTGGTAAACAACCTCGGAATGCGGACTTTATGGCTCGGATAGCTTCGTTAGGTGATTTGGGACTTAGGAGTGTGTTCAGAATAATTTTGAGATGTCTGGTGTAGAATTAGGCTTGAATTGGCAAAATTTAGTTTTTGGCGATTTTCGGTCGGCAGTGGAAAATAAGCTATCGAAGTCGGAATAGAATTCTGGAAAATGAAACAGGTTCGTAATGTCATTGTGGATATGTCTGCAAAATTTTAGGTCAATCAGAGTTGTTTTGGATAGTTTCGGCATCGTTGGTGGATTTTAGAAATTTCAAAGTTCTTAGGCTTGAATCCGATGTGATTTTGGTGTCTTGATGTTAGTTTTGGTGTTCCGAGGGTGCACTAAGTTTGAATGATTATATGTGGCGTGTTAGTATGTTTGGTTGGGGTCCCAAGGGAATCGAGATTGATTTCGGGTGGTTAACGGGTATTTTAGCCTTAGGAAAAACTATTGTTTTTCTGGTTTTTGTGCTGCAGGAAAACCTTCTCCGCGATCGTGAAGTGCAAGTGAGGGGAGCAGGAAATTACTCTCTGCGATCACATAAAGGCGTCCGCGATCGCATAGGTTGGGCATGTTAGGCAGTGCGGTCGCGTGGGACTTCTTGCGATCGCATAGTGTAATTGAGGGGGGCGCGTGACGAAGAGCAATTGTTCTTCGCGATCGCGTGTGACGGACTGTGATCGCGTGTGTTCAGGCAACAAGGAATCGTGATCGCGTGGCATATGTTGCGATTGCTTAGAGTCTTCGGAGGGCCTGGGGGATTTGTTCTTCGCGATCGCGTGAGTACTTCCGCGATCGCAGTGAAGAATAACTGGGCAATATAAAATTTTAAACCCTCCGCGACCATTAGACCTTTTAACACCATTTTTGTACGGAAAGAAAGCTTTTGAGGCGATTTTGAAGAGAGAAAATCATCGTTATTCATTGAGGTAAGGATTTTGGACCTTAAAACTCGATTATATGTGATTAAGGATCAAAATACCAGTGCTTAATTCATGAAAATCAGTAGAAAAAGGTGGAGTTAGGGCTTGAGATTATGAGACCTTTAGGAGATGATTTGAGGAGTCAAACGAACTCTGATTTTAGCGTTCTTTATATGTACGAACTCGTGAGATGATGAAGAACATTTTGGTTTACAATTTTTTGAGTTCCGAGATGCGGGCTCGGGGGTCAGGTTTTGGCTAAATTCGGGTTTTATGCTAAAATTGGTACTTTTCAATTGGAATTCATTCCTTTAGTATAGTTTGATGATAATAATCTGATCTTGGTAGATTTGGAGCATTCGGAAGTTGATACGAGAGGCAAACGGGTTGCAGAGTAGCTTTTCGGGCTAGTTTGAGGTAAGTAATGTCTTTAAATCCTGTCTTGAGGGTATGAAACCCCGGACTTTACATCCTTTCACGGATTTTGGAATGCAAAGATTGGAAATTTGGAAATATATCCCCTTTTACGCAACTATTGAGTTGCGAAACCGATTTTTAAGCATATGCTTAATAATATTGATATATTTTTATATGATTTGGGCTGTAAGCCACGATTGGGGCCTAGTGCCGATCTGTTTACCCCTTGGGGGCTATTTTTACTATTTTCCTCACTTGATATGTTATGATTTTCACTCAGCCTTTTCTTGATGATTGTTTTGACACTCATAAAGTATTTTGATATTATTTCTTGAAAATGAAACACTGTTTTTGGGTCGAGAACCCGGTATAATGATGGCCCGAGTGGCATGTTGAGAGTGTCTGACTGAGTGAGGCCCCGGGCCAATATTTTGAGGATGTGATGATATGAGAGAGGCTGAGGGCCAATATTGTGAGTGATTATGCCATGATGTGGCTTGTTATAGCGCTTGGGCTGTAGGAGACCCTCCGGAGTCTATACACACCCCGGTGAGCGCAGGTACCTACTAAGTGCGAGGGTTATTGCCCGCGGGGCTGATACTAAGTGACTGTGAGGTTTCCCGCTGGGCTGATACTGAGTGATGGTGAGGTGTTGAGGGAAATGTTATGAGAGATGATTATGGCAAGAGGGGCAGATTTATGATGATATTTTACCGAGTTCTTGACTATGATTCACTTTATTTTTCAAACTGATATTACTGAGAGTTTTACTGAGAAATATTGGAAAATATACTTGTTTTTTTAAAGGATTTTATGGAAACTGGTTTTCGAACTTATGTATTTGATGTATACTTTATGGAGACTTGATGTTTTACTGTTTTGTGGATTGGTGTATCTGTGCTGTGTGTTTCATATACTTCATACTGTGTTTTATTTTCATTACTACTGAGTCGGCGTACTCATCATTACTCTCTGCACCCATGTGTGCAGATCTAGGTACTGATACAGAGCAGTAGTCGTCCGAGTTCGTGGTCAACAGTTTCGGGATTTCGAGGTAGCTGTCCAGCGTCCGCAACTTCTCCACTTCCCTTCTTCATATAATACTTAGTATTTGATTCATAGACATTATTATGACATTAGCAGAGTTAGTTCATTTCTTAGATGCTCATGATCGGTTGAATCCAGTCTTGGGGGATTAGTTAGACTGTTGAATTATGTTATAATTCTTAAAGACTTAGAGAAAAATGTTAATTGCTTATTTTGCTGATTATTATTGATTTCCGAAATATTATAATGGAACAAATGTGTAGTAATGTTATGGTTGGCAAGCCTAGTTCCACGATAGGTGCCATCACGACTTGTTAGGATTTGGGGTCGTGACACATCTGTTCATGGGTCTCAGATAATACGTAAGTTGATAAAGTTTATTTCATGATATCAATCATAGGAATAATGGTCTTATGACGTTCCGAGAAGTTTTATTGATGTACATCTCATGCATTGCATTCATTCATATTGACCCATGACCAGATGACGTTATATATGCGTGTATATGTATATGGGATATCGGAAAAGGTTACGGCGTTATATACGCACCACCACCTAATCACCTAGTATACGTTGATGATTTGCTCACAGTGGCCGAGACGATATGATGGGATGCCCTCAGAGGCTTGATGATGTTATGAACGCATATACCTGTGCATGGTATGGCATTTATATGCATATGCATGAGAATATAAATATTAATGATTCACAGAGATATTCTTATATACATGTTGAGTTTTCCACTCCATGTTTCTCTCATATCTATTGTTTACTGATTTTCATTCCTCACATACTCGGTACATTATTTGTATTGACGTACCTTTTGCCTGGGGACGCTATGTGTCATGCCCGCAGGTCCCGATAGACAGGTCGAGAGTCCTCCAAGTAGGCTATCAGCTCAGCAGAAGATGTTGGTGTGCTTCATTGCTCCGGAGTTGCTTGTTTGGTCAGTATGATTTAGACGTGTATTAGTATGGGCGGGCCCTGTCCCGACCTTTATGATAAGTATGTACTCTTAGAGGCTTGTAGACAGATGTCATGTATACAGATACTCGTATGACCTTGTCGGCCTATGTTTTGACTTTACAAATGATCATGTAGGCCTTATAGGCCCGTATGAAACATGTTAAGTTTTTATATCAGAGCGGGTTGTCCTATATTAAGTATTCCCTTATGTTTATTCTGGTTAGCCCATGACGGCCCGTTTGGCCCATTTGCCAATGAGAGTACGATAAGAAATATATGTATATTGGTACACGGTTGAGTAAGGTACCGGGTGCCCGTTGTGGCCCATATGTTTGGGTCAAGACAACCGAGCTCGGGAGTGAATGGGTAATTGAGTTTTTGTCCGAATTTCAAGTTTGGACCAAGCGGGCCCGGGTGTTGACTTTTGTTGACTTCTTCAATAATGACTTAAATTGAATTCTTTACAATCATGGGTAGTTCCTAAGGCTTAGATTGAATCGTTTGGTTGGTAATTTGCTAGCTTATATTGGTTCGGAGGCTTGTGTGAAATTAAAAGTCGTGGTTGAGCTTTGAGTTTGGTCGTTGGAGCGAGGTAAGTGTCGTGGTTAAACTTGACTTGAGGGAATAGGATTTGTTTGTCTATTTGCTACATGTTTAGATGTTGGGTACAACGTATATGTGAGGTGACCAGAACTCATGCGTTGTTGTCGGGTTCAAGCATGCGGGTGGGACTTGGTTTCGTGTACTTATTGCCTTCTTTGATCATGTTATCCATGCTAAATTAGTAATTTTAAATTGATCATCCTTACCATGTTTACGGATCTTTTGTGATAATTGAGTATTAATTTCAACGTTGAGGTTGGTATTGTGGAAACAAATATTGAAGTAAGGCTTGTTCTTGTTATTTCTATCTCCCTGTTGTTATTTGTTCACTGCTTTATGGTAAGGGAGAGTGTTAATGCACGAATGGTGATGTCATTCCGTTTCTATTGATTTATATGGTGAGTAACAGAGTAAAAGCACGAAGGTTGATGCCGTGTCGTAATGTGAGTGTTAAAAGCACGGAGGGTGATGTCGTGCCATGTTATGAGAGCTAATGCACAATGGGTGATGCCGTGTCGTTTCTATTGATTTATATGGTGAGGTTGAGAGTAAAACACGAAGGGTGATGCCGTGCATTTTCCTTTACTATGTTTACTTGTTCTTATTGGTTCAAGATATATTTGGTTGTTCAAGTTATCATTACTGTTGTTATTCTTTATCTTGTATTCCCCTCAGTATGTCCCCCTCCCTATATTACCTATCTAGCTTTTACTTGCAGTTATTTTGTATATATGTTGTTATCCGCACAGGTTATTTGGTAGGTGTCCCGTTTTAGCCTCGCCACTACTTCGTCGTGGTTTGGATCGACACTTACGAGTACATGGGGTCAGTTGTACTCATACTACACTCTGCACTTCTTGTGCAGATTTTGGTACCAACCCTAGCTGATCGAGAGGTTAGCTGCTGGATTTGCTGTCAGGAGACCCAAGGTAGATCTGATGGCGTCCACAGACCCTGGAGTCTCTTCCTAATTTTATCATTTACTGTTTCTTTACTTTAGAACAATGTATTTCTTTTTCAGACTCTGTTTGTAGTAAATCATAGTAGCTCGTGAGTTATGACTCCAGATCCTAAATGTTTCAGATAATACATGTTTATGTTATTCCGCAAAGTTGTTTTAGTTATGCTTAGCTTAATTCTTCTTATTATTGAAAATGGATATAGTTGTCATTAAGAACCCTCTAACGTTGGCTTACCTAGCAAGTGAAATGTTAGGCATCATCACGGTCCCAACGGTTGGAATTCGGGGTCGTATCAATAAGGGATCGTGATGGCACCTAACACCGCTTGCTAGGCAAGCCAACACAACAGATAATATACAAACATAAGCAATAAATAACCAACAACTAAGAAAATAACATAACGTGAAACAACTATGTGATAACATAATAAGTTCCAATACCAATTAATAATGTAAAATCACCCCAAGATTCAGTGTCACAAGTACATGAGTTTCTAGATCCAACTAAATACAAGGTTATGAAAGAAATGCAATAACGTCTGAAATAAGTGAAAACAATACAATAGAGGTAAGATAATGACTCAAGGCCTGCGGATGGGATGTAGCTCTACCTCGAATCACCAATGTTGTATCTGCTAAGCACTTCTCGGGGCTCAGCTTGTACCGATGCCAGGATCTTCACAAGAAGTGCAGAAGTACAGTATGAGTTCAACCGACCCAATGTACTCCGTAAGTGTCGCGCCTAACCTCGGCGAGGTAGTGACGAGGCTAAGACAAGACACCTACAATAAAAACGTACAATTATGTATTTGTATAAAAGAATAACAAGTAAAGAGTCAAACGAAACAATAGAGTAGGGTATGTATAGGAGACAATAGAAAGAAATAGTAAATAAAGAATCATGAAGTAAACCTCTTTCCAAAACGGGTAACGAAACCACCAAGTCAAAATTTACATTACCAAATATCAAGTATAACAATGAATTAATAAGCTCCCACAACATCACCTTTCGTGTTTTACTCTCATCCTCGCTATATTAGATAAATGCAAGTGGACGGCATCACCCTTTGTACTTTTACTCTCATCCTCACATGATCATAATAAAAATACATATGCACGGCATCACCCTTCGTGCTTTTATCCTCACATTCACTCAAATCAATAATATCAAATGAGGCACTGCAACACCCTTCGTGCTTTTAACTCTTTCTCACCAAGCAACAACAACAACCCAAAGTATCAAGCAAGGTGGGAACCAAATTTCAACCTCAACAATAGTGCTAGAATAAGCAAACTCAACTTTCAATATCACAACAACTTCAACATAAGCAATAAATATGAAAGCGAATAGTCAAAGAATAAACAATCTAAGTCATGGGAAGCATATGTATATAGTCAAAATAGGGTGCGATCGATTTCGAAGTCTCTTATGACATCGAGGATAGATCCGAGGAACAATTTCGAGAGGAGTTTATCAAATGACAATGTCGAGGGGTCGGCATGCATCGGGCAAGGAGAAGGGCGAGACCCGACGAAAGAAAGCATGGGAATTCTCAAGGATACATGACTAGGGCTGACAAGCTCCTGCAAAACAGTACGTGTCTATGCTAGATCAATAAATGGATGTACCAGCTGCCCCCTTTTGTAATAAAAGCTAATGTACTATGTTGAGGTTTCCCCTACTATATAAAGGGGACCCTTATCATTTCTTTAATGACACAAAATATTCAATACAAGGAACAAGAACATTCTCTGCTTTCTACTTAACATTCCATATCGTCCTTTCGTAGGCTCACTTACTTACACTTATTGCATTTCATCAATTGTTCTTCGTTTATAGCTTATTATTGATCATAAATAGCATACTTTGATACTTATAAAACTGTTATAGCTTCATCAGTCGCATGCCGCTAACCCCGAACCTCGGTCTCATGGATTCACCATTGGCCAGCTTCGGACCTCCGATCCGAGGTAGTCTGTTTCGCTTGTTTTCGATTTCACACTGCTCTTATTCTATTTGTCTCAATCATACTTAGCATCTACTGCTTATCAACTAACATTAAAATAAATTACATATTTTTAGAACCACAAATCAAATTTAATTTTTAGTTACCATCTTCAAGGTAAACATCATAGTAAATGAAACAATATAATTCAAAATAAGGTAAATTCCATCCGCATGCTTTCAACCCATGACAACACATATACACTCGTCACCTTGCATATACGTCGTCCCCACACATAATTCACGTATCAAATACACCAAACAAGTCCTAATACCTTCAAGTCAGAGTTAAACCTGACACTTACCTCTTTTCGGAGTCAAATAAATAATCAACCACGGCTGTAATATATTTATAAACTCTGTCTCCTCTGATTCTTCCTCTAAACCTCTTTGTGGTGTATACTTATAATCTGTAAATCTTAATGATGTTATCCCTTTTGTATTCGTATAGATGAAGGATGTGCTACGTTGAAGTATCTACTTTTTATTTAATTTTTCTATTCATTATGGTCTAGCATATTCTTCTAGGTCTATTTTAATAGGTTTTAGAATTTTAATACCTGTATTCCCCATTAGTTTTACTACATCATTTACTTTTACCTTAAACTTGAATTAATATATATATAAGAGTATACTTTATGTATACAAGCTAAAAAATAGTGAATTCGGTCGACTATTTGTGTAATTATTCCCTTTTTCAGGGTTGATTTCCACCAAAATAATACTTTCACGTTGGTATTTCAATATGGGCAGTGTCTTGACGGTATAGTGAGTTTACCCAGAGTATATAATGTATAATAATTGTATACGGTTGAAATCGGGAAGGCTGATTTCTGTGTTTGATGCAGTGAACAGTGGCATATTCGCGTGGGATTCAGAATAAGGTCGGAGATCCGACCTCGGACGTTGCCACAATCCGACCTCGAGGTAGTGCAAGTTTGAGGTCGACGTGAGAAGCCAGCACGGAGATTGAGGCAGGCAGCTCTGTGACAAAGTACAATGTCGTACTCAAATATTAAATAGCGGTATCAACTACGAATCTTGACAATTAATGCTTATGTACAATGTTGGGGTTCACCCTCTTATAAAAAGGGGATCATTTTCATCTTGTAAAAACACATTATTGAATACAAGGCACAAGAACATTCTCTACTTTTATTATCTAAACATTCTCTGTCCCCATTTACTAGCTCAGTTACTCGCATTTACTATTTCCCATTACGTGTTCTTCATTCATAGCCTATCATTGATCATAAATAGTGTGTCCTAAGGCACACAATTCTGTTATAGATCCATCGATATTCTGACCCAGGCCCGAACTCCGGTCTCATAGACCCTCGAGGTCGACATCGAGCCTTAGACCTAAGGCGTTTTGGTTTGCTTTTTTCTGGCTTTTCAACTGCTTTCATTACATTCAGTCTTAAAGCACTTAGCTGTAATTGTTCAAGAACTGGTATTAGGATAAATCACGTATTTTTAGAACCACTTAACTAAATATAATTATAATTACCATTTTCGCGGTAGACAGTTTGGCGCCCACCGTGGGGCTAAAAATAATAGTGAGTGTTTTAGTGCTAGTTCGTCGAAAAAACACAAGTTATCTTTCACTCTTTTTCTTGTCCGGAGAATCTTTGATTTCAGGCTAGAATGTCTAACTCGGTGAAGCACGCGAAAACAAAGGCGTCGAAGACCATGGAGAGAACAACGCAATTGTTCCAGGTGTTGGAGGACCTTTGCAACACCTAGAGGGTGTCCCGAACCCAAACCAGGTGGATGTGGGCTCGCGCAACGCCCAACGCGTCGACATCAGTTCTCGCACCAACAGTGACACGCACCCTGCGGGAGAAAAAGAGGTTCGGAACACCTCGCCTCAGGAAGAAAGGCAGGTACGCCTTCATGATATTTCTGAAATTTTGCTGGCATAACAGCTGGCGATCGCTCAGCTACAAAGCCAGCAAATAAAATCCAAGCACTGTAGCTCCACGGGTGGCACATAGGATCGACCAGATTCCGGAGAGATCGAGCAACGAGGGGTCGGCGATCGATCCATCCATCATAAAATTGCTCGAGGACCTCACCCATAGAATCGAGTCAGGGGAAAAGAGGATAGAAGCAAACGACAGAAAAGTAGAGACCTATAACACGAGGGTCGACCAAATTCCGGGTGCGCCCCAGATTTTAAAGAGCGTGGATGCAAAGAAGTTCGTATAAATACCTTTTACTTCGAGCGCGGCCCCGAAGCCCATCCCGAAAAAGTTCAAATGCCTGACCTGGAAAAATACAACGGGACTTCGGATCCCAACGAGCACATCACCGCCTCCACTTGTTCTTTAAAGGGGAATGACTTAAAAGAGGACGAGATCGAATCCGTCCTATTAAAGAATTTTGGAGAAACACTGGTGAAGGGAGCCATGATGTGGTACCACAACCTTGCCCCCAATTTGATAGATTCATTTGCAACTGGGGGATTACTTCATAAAGGCGCACACCGGGGCCATCAAAGTTGCAACCAGGAAGTCAGACGTCTTCAAAATAAAGCAAAGGGAGAGCGAGATGCTACGAGAGCTCGTATCTCGATTCCAAATGGAACGGATGGAATTACCTGTCACGACCCGAAATCCCACCCTTCAGGCCGTGACTGTGTCTAATGTTGAACCCACTAGACAAGCCAACGTGTACAGTTAATCTAACATTGAGATACCATCTTAACCGAAATAACAAAACACTTTACAGTTTTTAATAGCGGAAATGGAATAATAATTCAAAAATGCTAAGTGAAATAGTAAATACAGAATGTCGGATAAGCCCCAAAAACCGGGATGTCACAACTCACGAACTCTCTATAGAGTGGTAAATATAAGTCTGAAAGGAAAATACATCATTGTCTTTGAGACTATCGGAAAATGTAAGACAATAAGAGATCCAAAGGGTAGAAGAGACACCAAGGCCCACGAACGCCAGCGGGTATACCTTGAGACTCTGGGTGGACTAAAGGTGACTCCCTCAATGCTGTCCACTGGGTCCGGGTGCGGGATCTGCACAAAATTAAGAAGTGCAGTGTAGCATCAGTACAACCGACCCCATGTACTGAGTAAGTGCCGAGCCTAACCTCGGCCGAAGTAGTGACGAGGCTAGACTTAGCAACAACGTTAACATGTCCTATTCTACAACATAACAACATGGAAGGCAAGGCAGGAGACAGAAAGACAAGAATGGGATACGGGAGCAGTTATAGGGGAAACAATGAGATAGAGCAGTCAAATAAACGGTTAAAGGAATGGACAAGGAAGACAATTTAACAAAGAATGATAAGGAAGCAAACGTAAATGCCAGAAATAAAAATAATGGCACGACATCATCCTTCATGATTTTACTCTCTTCCTCACAATGCAATGTACGATGGTAAATAATCATGAAACATGGCACGGCATCACCCTTCGTGCTTTTACTCTCTTCCTCACTATGCAAATTATGATGTAATCAATGTAAATCATGGCACGGAATCACCCTTTGTGCTTTACAATCTTCCTCACCAAAACAATGACAATATCAATGGCAAGGAATGCAGCATAGTGGAAATACAACTCAAAATCACCCGGCAAGGGGAAAGTATCAGTCAATATCATAACAATTGCCCGGCAAGGGTCTCAGCTATAACCAATCATTTCAAATATATCCTTTACAATTGGGTTCTCAATCGAACCAATACATCATGAGTTCATCACCCAGAGATTTCACAATATTCAACTTCTAAGTGGAGACAAATTATAATGTGACGAACATGGAAGTAATAATAAGATTTTCATCAAAATAGACTCGCGGACATGCTTGACACACAATGCATAGGTACTCGTCACCTCACGTATGCATTGAACATGATAAACACTTAACACATAGCACACAATACCTATTCCATCACCAAAGTAAGGCAAGACACTTACCTCAGGTCCAAGAATAGAAATCAAGCTTCTAACACGCCTTTCCTTTAGAATACGACTCTGAAACAACGATATCTAAACATAATCGACTTAATAATATCAATAATGACTAAAATAATCAATCCCATAGCCTAATTACCCATTTCCTAGCATTCTTCCAAACCAAAATTCGACCCCGGGCGTGCTTGGTCCAAACACGAGGCTCGGACCAAAACCAGATCACCCATACCCCCACAAGTTAGAATATATAATTTGTTTTGAAATCCGACCCCAAGTTGGGGTTGAATTACTCCAAATTCCCAAAAACCTAACTCTACTCAAATTCCCTAATTTCTACTTCATTTTAGGATTTTAGGCCTAGATTCTAGTGTTTGATGAAGGAAAAATGGAAGAATTAGGAGTTAAGATCACTTACCCAAGTGGCTATGGAGGGAATCTAGCTTGGGGGTCGTCAATGGGGTCTTGGGGAAGAAGGAATTGATGAAGAAGTGGAAATCCCGAATTAACATTCTATTTTTTACTTAAGGAATTAACTGGGCGATTTTGTTCATCGCGATCGCGGGAGAGGGACTGCGATCGCGGAGAGTCTGGCTCTAACACACTGCGATCGCGGAAGTGATGGTGCGATCGCACAAGTCTCCTGGCTGAGGCTATGCGATCGCGGAAGAAAAAGGTGCGATCGTGGAAGGGATTTTCCCCGCCCCCCCCCCCCCCGACCACCTATACTCTATGCGATCGCGGAAGAAAAAGGTGCGATCGTGGAAGGGATTTTCCCCGCCCCCCCCCCCCCCGACCACCTATACTCTATGCGATCGCGGAAGAAAAAGGTGCGATCGTGGAAGGGATTTTCCCCGCCCCCCCCCCCCCCGACCACCTATACTCTATGCGATCGCGGAAACATCTATGTGATCGCATAGCGTCTCATAAATCCCCCCTCTCAACTACACTATGCGATCGCGACATAGCCTATGCGATCGCATAGAGGCACGCACCAGACACAAGAAACTCCAGGAAACATCACATTTGTCCCACTTGTTTACACCCCGTTAGCTACCCGAAACTCACCCGACCCCTCGGGTCTCAAAACCAAGAACACACACAACTCCCAACTCATCCTGCGGACTTATTCGAGCTTTTAAATCACCAAAATATCATCAAAATCAATGGATTAAACCCCAAAACTCATAGAATTTTCTTAAAATTTCATAAGGCTTAATTATTCAAATTTTTATCCGAATCAGGTCATTTCAAGTCCGTTTTACACCAAATTTAACAGATAAGTCACATAACATATATTAAACCTGTTCCGGGCTCCGGAACCATAATACGGGCCCGGTAACACGGTTTTAACATCAATTATCATTTTCAAAACCTTTATTATTTTCAGAAAAAAAATTTCTTTAAAAATTCATTTCTCGGGCTTGGGACCTCGGAATTCGATTCGGGGCATACGCCCGAGTTCCATATTTTCCTACGGACCCTCCGGGATCGTTAAATCACGGGTCCGGGTTTGTTTACCAAAAATATTGACCAAAGTCAACTCTATTCCATTAATTATTATAAATTCCATTTTCATCAAGTTTTCACATAAAAGCTTCCCAGCAACACGCCTGGGTTGCGCACGCATATCGAGGTGAGATTAACGGAGGCTTTCGGGGCCTCGGAACACAGCTTTAGCCATATATACACAAGATGACCTTTTGGGTCATCACATTACTGACGGTATCCGATGATTGGGAAGTACATGCTTTCACTCAAGGCCTGAACGAACGAAGCTCAATAGCTTCAAAGCAGCTGAAACAAAACTTGGTTGAATACCCTACCGTCACGTCGGCAGATGTAGGCAACCGATACCACTCGAAGATTAGGGTAGAAGACGACCAATTGGGAGCCCCTTCAGGCTCAGTATACCCCAACCGGCTCCTTGCAAAAGAGCCTAGGCCGGGCAAGGAAAGGTACCAGCCGTATATAGAGGATCGAAGAAATGTTCCCAGACGGAACATACCACGCAACGATCGAAGGACAGACCGAGGCCATAACCCTTGGGATAAGTCAGGTCGGTTATGACCAGCCCACAAGATCGGCAAAGGCTCCCCGACTATTAGAATACAACTTCAACATCGATGTTTCGGACATCGTATCAGCGATATGTAAAATAAAGGACGCTAGGTGGCCGAAGCCCGTATTGTCAGAGCCGTCACAAAGAAATCAAAATCTGACGTACGAGTTCCACAACACACACGATCACAGGACTGAGGATTGCAGACAACTGAGAGAAGAAGTAGCTCGATTAATCAACAAAGGATATCTCAAGGATTTCCTCAGCGACTGAGCTGAAACAAAAATTCAGGAAAGAGAAAAGAATAAGAAAAACGAGATGGGGGAGCCGCAGCACATCATCCACATGATCATGGGAGGGATTGACGCCCCGCAAGAGCCGGTCCTCAGACAAACAAAGATATCCATCACCAGGGAAAAACGGACTCGAGGTTACGCACCCGAGGACGCCCTCACATTCAGCGACAAGGACCTAGAGACTTTGTCTCAACCTCACAACAATGCTCTGGTAATTTCTTTTCTTGTAATTACATTTCAAATTAAACGTGTACTTGTAGATCCAAGAAGCTCGGCCAACATAATTAGGTCAAGGGTGGTAGAGCAACTTGGGCTGCTCGAACAAATCGTGCCTGTCCCTCGAATTCTAAACGGATTCAATATGGCGAGCGAGACAACCAAGGGATAAATTACCATCCCACTCAACATGGTCAGCACGATCCAAAATATCAAATTTCATGTCATTAACGAGGATATGAGATACAACGCCTTGCTCGGAAGGCTGTGGATACACTGCATGAGAGCAGTACCATCGACAATCCATCAAATGATGAAGTTTCCCTCCAAAGAGGGAATCAAAACAGTATACGGGGAGCAGCACGCTGCAAAGGAAATGTTCGCGGTACACGATGTGACACCAGCAACGATGCCCTCCGCGTCAATAGGGGCGGGGAACAAATAGGCAGTCGAGCAACCATAAAAAGACACACCCCCAGCAACTTCTGAACTCTTAAATAAAGGGATGTGTCGCATCCTCGGAACGAGAAGGATAAAAGAACGCTATCGCAGTCGAGGTATGACTATCCTTTTTTTTTGTTTAGCTAAATTTCATGCTAACTGTGCGCAGACACCCGACAAAGGCGAAGCAGGGCTTCGACCGGCTTAAGGAACCCAAGTTTTAAATCATGCGTAGCACTCTTTTCCTTCGGCCAGATTTTTGTCCCGGAAAGGGTTTTGCCGCCAAGGTTTTTAATGAGGCAACACCTATGTGCTACATGGGGAAATCTTAAAGTAGTATTCGAGGCATCATCCCACTCAGCCCCAAATATTGGGGGCACCTCCCCAGAAGATCATCCTCTCAAATGTGACAAAGCAAGCCGAGGAGAGATTCCAATAGAAAACTATATTTTGGGCCAAACGGTAGAACGAACAAACCGTGCCCGCACAAGAGGGGTCAAATCCTCAAACAGACAAAACATGTATACTTATACCAAGCAATGAAAGGATTCTTTTTGTTTATTATTATTATTTTATCAAAATAATTTGTGATTCTAAAAAATTTCCATTTTTAGGGGAAGCCCCCAAAGTTGTCTCGGGGACTGCCGTCAAAGCCCGAGGTAGTAAGATCCAAGGAGGTAACCTCGGGCGTACTCGAAGTCGTAAGATTTTGAGTAAGGCACTACAAGACCATACGATCACGACTTCAAAGCCAAGGCTATATATTCAAACTTGTAAGACCACTAAAAAGGCATACCTTCCAATATAGATGCCGAGGATACGATACTCAAGATTAATGGCATGGCCAAACACGAAGGACTTCGGTTGATAAGGCTACGGTCAAATTAAAGCGATTCGAGGACGCCCGACTATCGCTGTAGAATTAAATACTTCGAAATTATTTCGAAAAGAACCGGTTAAAATGTTACCTTTAGTGTATGCAAAGAGTTTCAAACATTTTCATGTTGGCTCGCGCAAAAGAGTTTTGAACATTTTCATGTCGGCTCGTGTAAAGAGTTTCGAACATTTTCATGTCGGCTCGCGTAAAAGAGTTTTGAACATTTTCATGACGGCTCATAAGAAAGGGTTTTATCCGTTCATCGTAACAACTCATAATCGAGGTCCTTTTGGGTCGTCGAAGAGTCAGATGGACAGAAGAAAGCTCCAAGTAAATCTTCAAGCAGTGGAAAATACAGTCGTACTAAAGGCTGGTTCGAATTGATTCTAGGGAAACCCGAGGGTGAAGATCCTCGAGCCAAAACTTAGTTCGAAGACTAAACCTGGGACATGTTAAATTAAAACCCGAGGGTAAATATCCTCGAGCCAAAACTTGGTTCGAAGACTAAACCCGGGACAGGTTAAATTAAAAAGTCGCCTAAGAACCTTGAAGCCAGCGCAAAACATCTACGGGCTAATATGAAACCTAAAGGATCGGTGAGCTTAAGTCACGACCTGGCTCGGGGACTGAGCCCGGAATGGTTAACATAGAATCACCCATGAGCCTTTTAGGCTAGTCTTCAAGCCAACGTGAAAGAGCCTATGGGCCACTTAAAGGATGCCCTGACTCTATTGGAAGCCTAGACACAAAGGTAACAGTCCCAGGCAGTTCGGTCGACCTTCAACATGTACCGAGATCGGAGATATAGGGAAGAAAAAACACATGCAAACCGAAACAAACAAAGATTCTCATATATACCACTAATACACTTACAAACTCTCCTAGCAAAGATTTATGTAAAAAGGAAGCCTAATTTTCTCTCGGGATAAGTTCCCCAGAAGACCTCTGAACACCGGCATCCACACCAGGGGAAAGGAATACTTGGGCATTGATCTCATCCGGCTTAGCTTTCTTTATCTCTTCCGAGATATCAAAGCCACGTGTGTGTATCCCTTCAAGGGTATTTTTGCGTGATTTACACCGAGCATGCTCCTTGCCCTTTCTCTCTATATCAAGGGTTTCCCTCAATTCAGCTCGAGTATCGGCATGATCCATCAGGTAAACGGCTACCTTCTGATCAGCCTTTCTTCGTGCCTCTTCAGCTTCGGCTCGCGCATCGATAGTTTCGGTTTTCATTAGTAGGAGGTCGGCCTCGAGCCTCAAGCCTCTCTACTCGATTCGTAAGCACCAATTTATTCTCCCGAACATCCCGAAGGTGCACCTGGAGCGCAGAAACCCTAGCCAGGGCTTTCTTATTGGCCTCATCATGGGCGTCGTTCCGAGCCCTAAGCTTAGTGCACTCGCGCTCGGCCTGACCAATTCTTCCCCAGAGACCCTCCAAGTCCTCCGTCTTTTTCCGCAGCTGCAACGCCGGAACATTAGACCCTAAAGAAAGGGAGAGAGCAAGAGTCACCTATTCCTCAAGGCGACCCTCGTGGTCGCGATTCCGACTCACCTCGTGCCGAAGGTATGCCAATTCCTTCGCCTGCCTGTCACTAAGGAGCATATAAAAAAGATAAGAAAAGCAAGTTCAGCTAAAAAATGGAAACATAGAGTCAAAACTGCGGCAACCAGGCAAACCTTACCACAGTACATAATTGTTGTGCGCACTCGAAAGATGAGAGAATATCTCCGGGGCTGGCCCCCTCCTCCGTAGCCCTCCGGGGGGAACATAGTCATCATCAACCTCATCCCTATTAGACGGGCTGTGACCCCAAACTTCCGCCGAAGTACCTTCGGTGCAAGGAGCTAATGGTGAATAGAAATCCTTCTCCCCCAAAGTGCCTCCGTAAAAATGATTAGGCGGAGTTAAAGGAGAGGCCTTATCGCCACTCTTACGACTTTAGGAAGATCTTGCCTCGCAGCCAGCTCCCTTATCCGCCAAAGGCTCTTTCCATCTAATACATTGTTAGGACCCCGGAGCCGGCGACTCCTTTCTCTCTTTCAGAAAAATCGATCTCGCCCCCGGTAGCTCCTCGACGCCTACAAAAGGGGAAGTCAACAAGGGAAAAATTGATCCTCGTGGGAAAAGAACCCTATGATACTCACCTTGGGGTCTGTCCTCCCACATACCCTTTGACAGATCATGCCATTTACGCCCATCATGAGACGAACAGGCTATCAGGCCCCGAATCCAACCAGCCAAATCGGGGATTTCACGTGCTGACCACAGGGTCGCTGAAAAGAGGCAGGACAAGATTTAGTGTGGAACCAGCATCCGCCTTAGAAAAATAATAGCAAGAGCATACCACTTACGTGTAGGATTCTATTTCTCAGGAAACGGCAAGAATTCTGCAGGATAATGTCGGCGGTCCGCACTCGGACAAATTGGCCCGTCCACCCTCGGTCTTCATTTCCCCCCCCCCCCCCGGCGACAGTGGATGTTGAGGTCCAACGTAACAGAGTGACCATCCCCTTGCAATGCATGGGTCGGTATAACCTGATGACGTGGTCAAGAGTAAACTCGACCACAGCCTTCTCCGCAAAAATCCTGATCATAAGCACGATCCTCTTGAATGACGGGTGGACTTGTTCCAAGGTGATATGGAATTTTTGACAAAATCCGAGGATAACCTTATCGAGAGGACCCAATGTAAATCCTTCCACATGAGTCGTGATTTCCTCCCCCGATGGAGGGACCTGCAGTACCACGTCTCTTCCCCATCAACAATCTCTCCTCATCATTTCAGGTGGTCTCTGCCTATTAGTGGAATGGGTCTCGATGAGCGGTCCTGGTAATTCTAGATATCGGAAGACCCCCCTGGTGCAAGGCCACCCCTCGAGACAAGATGTCATGTGACTTGTTCGGCACAAATTGGTGGTGTACCGCCGGCTGAATGAGGAACGAAAGCAGGTCTTTCCTCTCCCTGGCCGACAATTTTAGACGTAGTAGCCATGATTGTTGTAGAGCAAGAAAGGGAATACCCGGCTGAAATGACGAAGCGATGAGTGTCGGAATAAGCTTACGGGAAACGGTTATTCTATAGAACAATATCTCCAAGTAAGAGGCAGGAATGCGTATATATATAGGGAAAGCAGCGGTTGTTCACCTAACCTGAAGACCAATAAATTCTCACCAGTTCATTTATTTCTCCATTTTCCTCTTCAGGCGGCTATTACAAAAATAGGCCTCGGAAAATCAATATCGAATCAGAAGGGAATGACTTCACAAGGGGAAACTTAGAGGCAAAAATAAATGTCTGTTATTCCCACAAAAATTATATGTATAAAGCCATGCCTTTACTAAGTTTCCCTAAAGGGAAAAGAAAAACAGGACTATCCTTCGCCCTCGTCGTCGGCCGAGTCACGGGGGGAGACATTATCGGAACTTCCATCAGATGAGGGCGTGGGTGTCGTCTCTTCCTCCAAAGCCCTTACCTCTTCGACCTCAACATGAAAGTCGGCACCCCAGGTAGTCGCTTCCTCGAACGCCAACCTCCTAGATTGGGCACGATCATGCTCGACATCTCGAACCAATTGTCGCGCTGCCTCTTCAAATATTTTTCTGACCTGGTTTATTAACAGTAACAACGTCCTGCCTATACGACGCAATGTGCCCTTCGGCCTCATATTTGGCCGTAGATAGTCGAGCCACCTCCTCCTAAACACTTCGGAGAAGGTCCTGGGTCGAAGTCAAGTCTCCTCGCAGAAGACAACTCTCTGAGACCGCAGCCTCGACTTGCCCCCTCAGGTCAAGGTTTTCATTATCCTTAGCCCCCGCCTCCTCTTGGAGCCGCTCCATGAGGGCATTCTTCTGAAGTATCTGAAAAGAGCAAACTAAATCAGTAAAAATCGATCTGTGTGATTGCAAACCTACGCATGATACACTACCTGTTCGTTGAAACTTGCTCAAAGCGCCTGCAGCTCATCCTTCTTCTAAGCCAGGGAAACCTTTAGTTCCCTTATCTCCACATTTAACTTGGAAAAAACTTGGTCGTATACCTCCTTGGCCTGCAACATAAAAAGGTGGTTAAGCGAGCGGAGCTAAGGATTCAACATGATAATAGTGAGTCTGGGAAATCACCCGTTCCAGATGCCCCTCGGCCGCCTCAAAAGTGACAGGGGCGTTGGGACCGGCTGCATCTTCGATGTCGTCAAGTATATCTTTGAAATCATCGTCTCCCCCTCGAAGGATGTCTTCGCTGAAGGTGCCCCAATCGTGGGCATCCCTAATCTCCCCAGAAGAAAAAGATGGGCGCAAAGTAGAGCCACACGCAGCATCAAGTCCAAGCCTATCGAGCTCATCGAGGCAGGTCATGTCACACCCCGAGGATGGCCTGGGGACTGCGGTCGTGCCTCCCTTTTAATTACCCTCCGAGTGAGGAAGGGAAGCATCAGTCGTCCTAAGTTCTTCGGCCCCGTAGTCACCAGCCGGTGGAACGATCGTGTTCCTCCTTTCCCTTTGTACCAAATGAAGGTTATCCCCGTCTTCGTCTTCGTCTTCGCCCACGGCGCAAGGATGCAAGGTAACAACTACAGTCGATACTGAGGCCTTGGCCATGGACTTGCGGGCCTTGGTCTTCTTTTCTTTAGGAGTCTCGTCCAATGCCTCTTTACTCTTCCTTTTGGCCTCGCCAGCTTTCGAAGTTGCCTCCTCACTGGGTAGGGGCAGCCTCATCGACATGGCATCGCCGAGACCTGCATTTAAAGAGCGCATGCGAACTTTTGCTTCCAATGGAGTCTGTACAAAGATAAACGGGAGAGGAGTTACCGTGGTTCTTGGACTGCCATCTCGTCTGCGTCAAAATGCACAAGGATCGCCCGTTGTACGGGAAGGCAGAATCCATTTGTACAACCCACCCAAACAGGTCTTGGACTGAGTCAGGATGCCAAGCGATAGCTGTACAAACAAGGGGAGTTCAGTTCGGTGAGAACGACGGGAAAAATAAAAAATACTAGGTATTACTTATGCGCCATATTCCACTCCTCGGGGAATGGCATCCTATCATCAGGAATAAAATCAGAGGTCCTCACTCTGACAAACCTACTCATCCATCCCCGGTCTCTGGTTTCATCGGTGGTTGTAAAAAATGGCTTCGCAAAGCGATATTGAAGCCCGATCAGCCCCCATCGGTACGGGCGGGGACTATACAATCGAATCAAGTGGTCGAGGGTGAACGTCATCCCCTCGATGCGATTGGTGAAATATAGGAGTATGTATACTATCCTCCAAAATGAAGGATAAATCTGGCCAAGAGTCACCCGATATTGTTGGCAGAAATCGAGAATCACTGGGTCCACCCGTGGAGACGAGGCCTCAACATGACCCAAAGTGAAAGGATAGGTATAGACGTCGAGGAAGCCCTCTTTGTAGGTTTTTATATTCTCCTCAGTGTTAGGGGTCTCAACTTGAACCTCTTCCGCCCAGCCGCAGTCCATTTTCACCTTTTCT
Source organism: Nicotiana undulata (assembly GCA_005239495.1). Lineage (NCBI taxonomy): Eukaryota > Viridiplantae > Streptophyta > Magnoliopsida > Solanales > Solanaceae > Nicotiana > Nicotiana undulata. The sequence continues at coordinate 33,273 of ML283204.1, forward strand.
ACCTCATATACGACACTTATGTATCTGGACATAGGTTCGCACCGGCCCGGCATGTTCGGAGGCTTGTCGACGGTAAGGTCATAGGCCGTCATGAAGTCATCAGGAATACATTGCTCGACGGTTTGTGGCTTTTTTATTTCGTCCTCAGACGGACGAGCGGAGGAAGAAGCGCCCTCTTGGGAGAGAACTGTTTTAGAGGTTTTTGCCATAATTGTGCCAAAAAGAAAGACGAAGGAATGAGCGCGGTGAGGGGATTGTCCCAAATGGCTTGAATATTGTTCTAAAAATGTATATCGCAGGCAAGTACGATATTTTAATGGATCATGGGGAAAGCACTCGAAAAATAGAAGGGTCGGACCCTGCGACTGATCGTGAGTTTTGGGTAACTGTGTCAGAGGAGACTCTGGAATATGCCATTTAATGCTCTAACAGAGTGCTTTCACGGTGGGAACATCAAAGGAGTGAGTATTCAAAAACGTTTCTTATCGTTCTACTCCAAGAAACGCGGGGACTATCTGTATACGGTCAAAATCGGGAAAGCCGATTTCTGCGTTTGATGCAATGAACGGTGGCATATTCGCGCGGGATTCAGAATACGGTTGGAGATCCGACCTCGAACGCTGCCACAATCCGACCTCGAGGCAGTGCAAGTTTGAGGTCGACATGAGAAGCCAGCACAGAGATTAAGGCAGGCAGCTATGTGACTAAGTACAATGTCGTACTCAAACATTAAATAGCGGTATCAGCTATGAATCTTGGCAATTAATGCTTTTGTACTATGTTGGGGTTCCCCCTCTTATAAAAAGGGGATCCTTGTCATCTTGTAAAAATACATTATTTAATACAAGGCACAGGAACATTCTCTACTTTTATGATCTAAACATTCTCTGTCTCCATTTATTAGCTCATTTACTCGCATTTACTATTTCCCATTACTTGTTCTTCATTCATAGCTTATCATTGATCATAAATAGTGTGTCCTAAGTAACACAAGTCTGTTATAGCTCCATCATTCTTCTGACCCAAGCCCGAACTTTGGTCTCATAGACCCTCGAGGTCGACATCGAGCCTTCGACCTAAGGCGTTCTGGTTTGCTTTTTTCTGGCTTTTCGACTGCTTCCATTACATTCAGTCTTAACGCACTTAGCGATAATTGTTCAATAACTGGTATTAGGATAAATCACGTATTTTTAGAACCACTTAACTAAATATAATTGTAATTACCATTTTCGCGGTAAACACTAATGTATATTCAGTTCATACTCAATGAGATTACACTGTGTATATACATTAATATACGATAATGTACACTTTATATGAAATTGTGGAGGAAGAGAAGACAGGGTGTACAATATATATTCACTCTATAGTTAGTGTATATTGAGTGCACAATGTATTATCATTGTATAATGTATAATGAGAGTATATTTTATGTGTTTTTAGAGTTATCAGTGATGGTTGGATGACGGTTTCTTGATGCAGTGTTTACTGATTGTTTAAGATTGGATGAATTCCTGTGAAGAAAGGAGCTCTAAGGCATGCCCATTTCTATCAGAATGTGGTGAAATATGTTGCTGAACCTATCCATGCTTGAAAAGGATGATGCAATAGTTACTGAAATGAAAAGGTAAAATATGGAATTAATATAATATAGAACAATGAGTGTCAATAATTTTTATTGGCTGAATACATATTGAATCACTTCAAGTTAGCACGATCTTTCATTTAAACACCTAAATTTAGGGGTATTTCTAATGAGCACGTACACTACACGAACTTTGTTCCAATGTGACACTCTTTTGACAATTAGCAAACTTACAAAGTGTGTGCAATACATTCACTGTTGACGTGGCAAATGGCGAATAAAATGAAGACATATATTGTCACGACCCGAAATCCCACCTTTCAAACCGTGACTGCATCTAACGTTGAACCCGCTAGACAAGCCAACGTATACTACACATTAATACTTTTGAATCAATTCAACAGTAGTAAAATTAATACTCTTCAGAAACCTGACTGAAATATCCAACATACTTTATAACTTGAACAGCGGAAATGTAACAATACTCTGAAATGCGTAATGACATAGTAAAGATAACAGTATCACATAAACCCAAAACCAGGGTGTCACAACCTCACGGACTATCTAAACTGAGTGCTAAATACAGTCTGAAAAGAAATATATAATTGTCTTGAAACTAGGAGAAAAAGTAAGACAATAAGAAATTCAAATGCAGGAGAGATACCAAGGCACACGAACGCCAGCGGGTATACCTTGAAGCTCTGGCTGGACTGAAGGTGACTCCCTCAATGCGGTCCACTGGGTCCGGATGCGGGATCTACACAACATTAAGAAGTGCAGTGTAGTATCAGTACAACCGACCCCATGTGCTGAGTAAGTGCCGAGCCTAACCTCGGCCGAAGTAGTGACGAGGCTAGACTTGACAATCATGATAACATGTCCTATTCTACAGCAGGTAACAAGGATAATACAAGGCAAGAGATAAGCGGACAAGTAAGGGATACGGGAGCAGTAAAGGGGAACAAGTGAAATGAAGTAGTCAAATTGACACATAGAAGTGAACAAGGGAGGCAATCTAACACAATAGCCAACGAAACAAGTATAAGTACCAGAAATGTAAAACAATGGCACGGCATCACCCTTCGTGCTTTTACACTCTTCCTCACAATGCAATGCAATGTAATCAAATATCATGGCACGGCATCACCCTTCGTGGTTTTACTTTCTTCCTCACAATGCAATGCAATGTACAATGTAAGGCAATGTAAATCATGGCACAACATTAACCTTCGTGCTTATAATCAATATGAATCATGGCACGGCATCACCCTTCGTGCTTTTACACTCTTCCTCACTATGCAATGTAATCAAATATCATGGCACGGCATCACCCTTCGCGCTTTACACTATTCCTCACCAAACAATAACAGATATAATGGCAAGGAGTACATCATAGTGGAAATAGACAGTTCAAATCACCCGGCAAGGGGAAAACATCAATGAATAACTCAATAAATGCCCGACAAGGGTCTCAGCTATAACCAATCACCTGAATCGCATACTCTACACTTGGATTATCATTCGTATCAACACTTCTCAAGCTCCATAGCCAATACTTTCAATCAAGAATAAATTACCAAGTAAAGGCAATCTCATAATATGCTAAACATGGAAGAAATACTGCAATTTCTATCGAAATAGACTCACGGACATGCTTGACGCACATTGCACAGATACTCGTCACCTCACCTATGAAATGAACATGATAATCACTTAGCACATAGAAAATAATACATATTCCCTCACCAAAGCTAGGCAAGACACTTACCTCGGTCCAAAGTATAACAATCAACCCTCTAAGACCGTCTTTCCTTTATAATCCGACTCCGAAACAACGATATCTAGGCATAATTAATTCAATAATATCAACAAAAACTCAATAACACAATCCCATAGCCTAGATATTCAATTTCTAGCATTCTACCAAAATTACCGAAATTCGACCCCGGGCTCGCTTGGTCCAAATGCGAGGTTCGGACCAAAACTCGATCACCCATAACCCCACGAGTTAGAATATATTTGTTTAAAGATCCGACCCCAAATTGAGGTTGAATCCCCCAAAATCCCATAAGCCTTAACTCTACCCAAAACCCCTAATTTCTACTTTGATTTTAAGAATTTAGGCCTAGATTCTAGTGATAGATGATGTTAAATGGAAGAAAAATGGAATTAGAATTGATTACCTTGGAGGGTGTGGTGATGAAGCTCGTCAAAAATGGCTAAGGGGCTGTGGAGAAGAAGGAAGGAGTGAAAAGTTGGGAAAATCCCGTAATGTCTACTGTTTTGGACTTAAGAGAAAAAATCACTAGGCAAATCTCGCACCTGCGGAAGGGGGGCTCACATCTGCGGTATTGCATGTGCGGAAAAATGGTCGCACCTGCGGGAATGGGTCTGGCCCAGAAGGGGCCGCACCTGCGGAAAATTTGACGCCCCTGCGAAGCCGCACCTGCGGTGCCTGGGTCGCGCCTGCGAGGGGGACCGCACCTGCGGTCTTGCACCTGCGGCTCTAGGCTCGCAGGTGCGGACACACCAGAAGATGGTGCATCAGCAGTGATTTCCTAAGTTTTCTCACCCCGCTAGCCACCTGAAACTCACCCGAGCCCTCGGGTCTCAAAACCAACAACACACACAACTCCCAAAATATTCTACGGACTTATTCAAGCTTTTAAATCACCAAAATATCATCAAACTCAACGATTTAAACCTCAAAAGTCATAGAAATTTATTAAAACTTCATAAAGCTTAATTTTACCAATTTTGATCCGAAACACGTCATTTCAAGTCCGTTTTACACCAAATTTCACAGATAANNAGTTTGGGACCTCGGAATTCGATCCCAGGCACACACCCAAGTCTCATATTTTCCTACGGACCCTCCGGGACCGTCAAATCATGGGTTTGGATCCGTTTACCAAAAAATGTTGACCAAAGTCAACTGTATTCATTTAATTATCAGAAAAAATTCCATTTTCATTAAATTCCAGCATAAGGACTTCCCGGCTACACACCCGGGCTGCGCACGCATATCGAGGTGAGATTAATGGAGGCTTTCGGGGCCTTGGAACACAGATTTAGCTGGAAATACTTAGGATGACCTTTTGGGTCATCACAATCTCCACCTCTAAAACAAACGTTCGTCCTCGAACGGACATAGAAAAGTACCTGAGTCTGACAAAAGATGGGGATAACGACTCCTCATATCGGACTCGGACTCCCAGGTAGGTGCCTCGACAGGCTGACCTCTCCACTGAACACGGACCGAAGGATAACTCTTCGACCTCAACTGGAGAACCTGCCTGTCTAATATAGCTATCGGCTCCTCCTCATAAGTCAGATCCGTTTTACACCAAATTTCACAAATAACTCACCTAACATATAATAAACCTATTCCGGGCTCCGGAACCATAATACGGGCCCGGTAACACGACTTTCACATAATTATTCATTTTCAAAATCCTTTATTATTTCCAGAAAACGTTTTCTTTTAAAAATTCATTTCTCAGGCTTGGGACCTCGGAATTCGATCCCGGGCACACGCCCAAGTCTCATATTTTCCTACAGACCCTCCGGGACCGTCAAATCATGGGTTTGGATCCGTTTACAAAAAATGTTGACCAAAGTCAACTGTATTTATTTAATTATCAGAACAAATTCAATTTTCATTAAATTCCAGCATAAGGACTTCTCGGCTACACACCCGGGCTGCGCACGCATATCGAAGTGAGATTAATGGAGGCTTTCGGGGCCTCGGAACACAGATTTAGCTGGAAATACTTAGGATGACATTTTGGGTCATCAAAATCTCCACCTCTAAAACAAACGTTCGTCCTCGAACGTACATAGAAAAGTACTTGAGTCTGAGAAAAGATGGGGATAACGACTCCTCATATAGGACTCGGACTCCCAGGTAGGTGCCTCGACAGGCTGACCTCTCCACTGAACACGGACCGAAGGATAACTCTTCGACCTCAACTGGAGAACTTGCCTGTCTAATATAGCTACCGGCTCCTCCTCATAAGTCAGATCCTTGTCCAACTGGACATCACTGAAGTCAAGAACATGAGATGGATCTGCAATATACCTCCGGAGCATGGATACGTGAAACACTGGATGTACGCCTGATAAATGCGGTGGCAAGGCAAGCATGTAGGCCACCTCTCCTACCTTGTCAAAAATCTCAAATGGACCAATATACCTAGGGCTCAACTTGCCCTTCTTTCCGAATCTCATCACGCCCTTCATAGGCGACACTCGAAAGAACACCTGGTCTGCATAGCTCTTTTGCCTGGACTGAGCTGTACGAAGCCTATCCTGAATGATCTTCACCTTATTCAAGGCATCTTGGACTAACTCAGAATCCAATAATCTAGCCTCTCGGGGCTCAAACTATCCGACTGGAGACCGACATCGCCTACCATACAATGCCTCATACGGAGCCATATGAATGCTCGACTGGTAACTGTTGTTTTAGGCAAACTCTACTAAAGCAAAAGAACTTATCCTATGAACCACCAAAATAAATAACACATGCCCGCAACATATCCTCCAAAATCTGAATAGTGCGCTCAGACTGTCCGTCCGTCTGAGGATGAAATGTTGTGCTCAACTCAATTTGTTTGCCCAACTCTCGCTGAAATACTCTCCAGAAATGGGAGGTAAACTGAGTACCTCTGTCTAATATGATAGATAAGGTCACACCGTGCAATCTGACAATCTCTCTCATATAGATCTGAGCTAACTTCTCCGCTGAAGATGAAACCGCCACCGGAATGAAATGTGTTGACTTAGTCAGCCTATCCACGACAACCCATACTGCATCAACCATCCTCTGGGTCCGTGGAAGTCCAACTACAAAATCCATCGTGATACGCTCCCACTTCCATTAGGGAAGCTGAATCTGTTGCATCAAACCACCGGGTCTTTGGCGCTCATACTTAACTTGTTGACAATTCAAGCACCAAGCTACATAAGCCACAATATCCTTCTTCATTCTACGCCACCAATAATGCTGCCGCAAGTCTTGGTACATCTTCGCGGCGCCCGAATGAATGGAATATCGGGAACTATGGGCCTCCTGCAATATCAACTCACGGAATGTCGTCCAAATCAGGAACACATATACGACCCTGCAATCTCAAAACTCCCTCAGCATCAACTGTGACCTGTTTGGCATGTCCGTGCCGAACCGCATCTCTAAGAGCACACAAATGACGATCATCATACTGCCTGGCGCGTATACAATCATACAATGAAGAACGAGCGACGGTATGGGCCAAAACACTGCCACCCTCAGAAACCTCTAATCTCACCAATCGATTGGCTAATGCCTGAACATCCAAAGCCAAAGGTCGCTCTCCAACTGATAAGTAAGCCAAACTACCCATGCTGACTGAATTCCGGTTCAAGGCATCGGCCACCACATTGGCCTTTCCCGGATGTTAGAGAATAGTAATATCATAATCCTTCTGCAACTCTAACCACCTCCTCTGCCTCATATTCAACTCCTTTTGCTTAAACAAGTATTGCAAACTCTTATGATCAGTGAACACCTCACACGGTACCCCATACAAATAGTGCCTCCAAATCTTCAAGGCATGAACAATAGCTGCAAGTTCCAGATCATGGACTGGATAGTTCTTCTCATGAATCTTCAACTGGCGAGATGCGTAGGCTATAACCTTGCCCTCCTGCATCAATACCGCACCAAGTCCTACCCGCGAAGCATCACAATACACGGTATAAGAACCTGAACCTGAGGGCAATACCAACACTGGTGCTGTGGTCAATGCTGTCTTGAGCTTCTGAAAGCTCGCTTCACACTCCTCAGACCATCTGAACTGAACACTCTTCTGCGTCAACTTGGTCATAGGGGTTGCTATAGATGAAAACCCCTCCACAAACCGGCGATAATAGCCTGCGAGGCCTAAGAAGCTCCGAATCTCTTTGGCTGAAGTGGGCCTAGGCCAATCTCTAACTGCCGAAACTTTCTCCGGATCCACCTAGATGCCCTCTGCTGATACAACGTGGCTCAAGAATGCCATGGAACTCAACCAGAACTCACACTTAGAAAACTTGGCATACAACTGCCTATCCCTCAAAGTCTGGAGGACGACTCTAAGGTGCTACTCATGCTCCACTCGGCTGCGAGAGTATATCAAAATATCATCAATGAAAACAATAACGAACGAGTCCAAATAAGGCCGGAATACCCTATTTATCAACTCCATAAAAGCAGCGGGGGCATTAGTCCACCCAAACGACATGACCAAAAACTCATAATGCCCATAACGAGTGCGAAAAGCCGTCTTGGGCACATCAGA
>ML283204.1:41394-98540 GCA_005239495.1 Nicotiana undulata
TCTTTCTTCTTCACGAACAATACTGGAGCACCCCAAGGAGAAACACTAGGCCTGATGAATCCTTTATCCAACAAATCCTGCAATTGTTCCTTTAATTCCTTCAACTCTTGCGGAGCCATACGATACGGGAGAATAGAAATGGGCTGAGTGGCCTCAGCTAACTCAATACAAAAGTCAATATCCCTGTCGGGTGGCATACCCGGCAGATCAGCAGGGAATACCACTAGAAACTCGCGAACCACGGGCACGGACTCGATATAAGGAACCTCAGCACTAGAGTCACAAACATAGGCCAAATAGTCCAAACAACCCTTATCGACCATGTGTCGAGCCTTCATATAAGAAATAACTCTACCAGGAGAATGACTAGGGGTCCCTCTCCACTCTAAACGAGGTACTCATGGCAAGGCTAATGTCACTGTCTTGGCATGACAGTCCAAGATAGCATGATAGGGAGATAACCAGTCCATCCCCAATATAACATCAAAGTCAACCATATCAAGAAGCAAAAGATCAACTTGAGTCTCAAGACCATCAATAACTATTGTGCAAGCACGGTAGACTCGATCTACCACTATAAAATCACCTACCAGTGTAGACACATGTACAACAGTACTCAAAGAATTACGAGGCATACTCAAATAAGGGGCAAAATATGAAGACACATAGGAGAATGTAGAACCCGAATCAAATAACACCGAAGCTTCTCGGCTGCAAACTGAAACCGTACCTGTAATAACTGCATCAGAAGCCTTAGCCTCAGGACGAGTAGGAAAAGCATAACACCGGGGCTGAGCCCCTCCAATCAAAACATCCCTGGGTCTACCTGCTGCAACCTGGCCTCTACCCCTCGCGGCCTCTGCTCCACCTCTATGAACCTGACCACCACCTCTGGCACCTCGACCACCACCTCTAGATGGATGAGGGGGTAAGGGTGCACCTGCTGCGGGAACCAAGGCATGGGAACCCTGATACTGGGGTCCACTCGAAGCTCGGGGGAAATATCTGGAAATGTGCCTCGAGCAACCACAACTATAACAAGATCTCTGCTGCTGTGGCTGATGACTCGGGAACTAGCCCTGACGACCCTGATAACTACCCTGGTAACTCTAAAGCGGCTGTGCACTGATAGGTGCTGGTGGTGTACTAACATGAACTGGCGGTGCACGAGGAGATACCTGAAGTGCTGACTGAAATGGTCGGGGTGGATGACCCCTGCTGAAAGAATCCCTGCCTCCAAATGAGGCTCCACAGAATCTACCAAAATGACGGGGTCTCTTATCAGTCCCCTGACCACCTCCCTGTGACAAAATCATCTCAATCCTCCTGGCTATATCGGCCGCATCCTGGAATGAAATATCAGTACTCGACTCCCTGGCCATCTGGAGTCGTATAGGCTGGGCCAATCCCTCAATGAACCTCCGAACTCTCTCCCGATCAGTGGGGAGTATCATCAATGCATGCCTGGCTAGAGCGATGAACCTGGTCTCGTACTGAGTAACCGACATAGATCCCTACTGGAGGCTCTCAAACTGCCTCCTAAGATCCTCTCGCTGAGTAATGGGAAGGAACTTCCCCAAAAATACCTCTGTGAACTGAGCCCAAGTCAAAGATGCAGACCCAACTGGTCTGGCTAAACAGTAGTCCCTCCACCAAATCTTGGCTGCGCCAGATAGTCGAAAAGTGGCGAAGTCAACTCCATTGGACTCCACTATTCCCATGTTCCGAAGAACCTCATGACAACTGTCCAAGTAATCTTGTGGGTCCTCGATGGTGCACCAGTAAAAGTAGCAGTGAATAACTTGGTGAATCTATCCAATCTCCACAACGCATCTGCTGACATAGCTACTCCCTCAGCTACAGGTGCTGCAATACCTGGCTGTGCTACTCCGGCTGGCTGAGGTGCCGGAGTCTGAAACTGAGTGGCAACCTGCTCTGGTGTATGAATAATAGGAGTCTGGGTACCTCCCCCAGCCTGAGATCCGGCTGGAGCTATAGGAAGAAGTCCGGCCTGAGCCACACTCTCCACAAGTCCTACCAGACGGACAAGAGTGTCCTGAAGCACTGGGGTAGCTATGAACCCCTCTGGGACCTGTGTTGGTCAAACTGGGACTGCCGGAACTGGGACCTCCTCGTCAGAATCGACCTGAGGGTCTTCCACTAGGGCTGCTGCTCTAGGCTGAGCCCTGCCCCAGCCTCGGCCTCTAGTGCGACCTCGTCCTCAACCTCGGCCCCTCGTAGGAGTTGTAGCAGGAGTGTCGGGCTGCTGAGCGGAACCAAGGGAAGCACGCGTCCTCGCCATCTGCGAGAGAATAGAATAGAAACTCGATTAGTATACCAAAATATACTACGCACGACAGAGTATGAAAAGAAGAGGAGTATCCTAACTTAGCAGCCTCTGGGGGATAAATACAGACGTCTCCGTACCGATCCCTCAGACTCTACCAAGGTTGTCCGTGAGTTGTGAGACCTAAGCAACCTAGAGCTCTGATACCAACTTGTCACGACCCGAAATCCCACCTTTCAGACCGTGACTGCGTCTAACGTTGAACCCGCTAGACAAGCCAACGTATACTACACATTAATACTTTTGAATCAATTCAACAGTAGTAAAATTAGTACTCTTCAGAAACCTGACTGAAATATCCAACATACTTTATAACTTGAACAGCGGAAATGTAACAATACTCTGAAATGCATAATGACATAGTAAAGAAAACAGCATCGCATAAACCCAAAACCGGGGTGTCACAACCTCACGGACTATCTAAACTGAGTGCTAAATACAGAGTCTGAAAAGAAATATATAATTGTCTTGAAACTAGGAGAAAAAGTAAGACAATAAGAAATCCAAATGCAGGAGAGACACCAAGGCCCACGAACGCCAGCGGGTATACCTTGAAGCTCTTGGTGGACTGAAGGTGACTCCCTTAATGCGGTCCACTGGGTTCGGATGCGGAGTCTGCACAACATTAAGAAGTGCAGTGTAACATCATTACAACCGACCCCATGTACTGAGTAAGTGCCGAGCCTAACCTTGGCCGAAGTAGTGACGAGGCTAGACTTGACCATCATGACAACATGTCCTATTCTACAGCAGGTAACAAGGATAATACAATGCAAGAGATAAGCAGACAAGTAAGGGATACGGGAGCAGTAAAGGGGAACAAGTGAAATGAAGCAGTCAAATTGACACATAGAAGTGAACAAGGGAGGCAATCTAACACAATAGCCAACGAAACAAGTATAAGTACCATAAATGTAAAACAATGGCACGGCATCACCCTTCGTGCTTTTACACTCTTCCTCACAATGCAATGTAATCAAATATCATGGCACGATATCACCCTTCGTGCTTTTACTCTCTTCCTCAAAATGCAATGTACAATGTAAGGCAATGTAAATCATGGCACTGCATTAACTTTCGTGCATATAATCAATGGAAATCATGGCACGACATTAACCTTCGTGCTTATAATCAATATAAATCATGGCACGGCATCACCCTTCGTGCTTTACACTCTTCCTCACTATGCAATGTAATCAGATGTCATGGCACGACATCACCCTTTGTGCTTTACACTATTCCTCACCAAACAATAACAGATATAATGGCAAGGAGTACATCATAGTGGAAATAGACAGTTCAAATCACCCGGCAAGGGGAAACCATCAATTAATAACTCAATAAATGCCCTACAAAGGTCTAAGCTATAAATGATCACCTCAATCGCATACTCTACACTTGGATTATCATACGTATCAACACTTCTCAAGCTCAACAGCCAATACTTTCAATCAAGAATAAATTACCAAGTAAAGACAATCTCATAATATGCTAAACTTGGAAGAAATACTGCAATTTCTATCGAAATAGACTCATGGGCATGCTTGACACACATTGCATAGATACTCGTCAACTCACCTATTCAATGTACATGATAATCACTTAACGTATAGCTAATAATACCTATTCCCTCACCAAAGCTAGGCAAGACACTTACCTCGATCCAAAGTATAGCAATCAACCCTCTAAGATTGTCTTTCCTTTATAATCCGACTCCGAAACAACGATATCTAGGCATAATTAATTCAATAATATCAATAAAAATTCAATAACACAATCCCATAGCCTAGCTATTCAATTTCTAGCATTCTTCCAAAATTATCGAAATTCGACCCCGGGCCCGCTTGGTCCAAACGCGAGGCTCGGACCAAAACCCGATCACCCAAAACCCCACGAGTTAGAATATATAATTTGTTTTAAGATCCGACCCCAAATTGAGGTTGAATCACCCAAAATCCCATAAGCCTTGACTCTACCCAAAACCCCTAATTTCTACTTTGATTTTAGGACTTTTGGCCTAGATTCTAGTGATAGATGATGTTAAATGGAAGAAAAGTGGAATTAGAATTGATTACCTAGGAGGGTGTGGTGATGAAGCTCGTCAAAAATGGCTAAGGGGCTGTGGAGAAGAAGGAAGGAGTGAAAAGTTGGGAAAATCCCGTAATGTCTACTGTTTTGGGCTTAAGACAAAATATCACTGGGCGGATCTCGCACTTGTTGTGATGACCCAAAAGGTCATCTTATGCAATTTAAGCTATATATGTGTTCTGAGGCTCCGAGAGCCTCCGTTAGTCTCACCTCGATATGCGTGCGCAGCCCGGGCGTGTAGCTGGGAAGCTATCTTGTGAAAATTTGATAAAAATGAGTTTTGATAATTAATAAATGAATATAGTTGACTTTGGTCAACATTTCTGGTAAACAGACCCGGACCCGTGATTCGACGATCCCGGAAAGTCCGTAGGAAACTATGGGACTTGGGCATATGCTCGGACGAATTCCGAGGTCTCAAGCCCGAGAAATGAATTTTTAAAGTAAATTGTTTTCTGAAAATAATAAAGGATTTTGAAAATGAATAATTATGTGAAAACCGTGTTACCGTGTCCGTATTGTGGTTCCGGAGCCTGGAACAGGTTTATTATATATTATTTGTCTTATCTGTAAATTTTGGTGTAAAACGGGCGTGAATTGAGTGGTTTCGGATAAAAAATGAGACTTTGAGATTTTAAAGAATTTGAAATGTGGCTTGGAAAGTGGTGTTATGTTCCCGAGGTTCGAATGAGATTCCGAGACTGGAAATAGTTTCGTGGTGTCATTTATAACTTATCTGTAAACTTTGAAGTCGTTCCGAGCAGTTTAGGCCGGTTCGGCGTATTGAAGTGAATTCTAGAATCTTAAAGTTCTTAAGTTTGATTAATTGGATTTAGAGGTTTAATTCGATGTTTTTGTTGATATTCTTATGATTTAAAAGCTTGAACAAGTTCGTATGATGTTTCGAGAGTCGTGTGTGTTTTTGGTTTTGAGACCCGAGGGCTCGGGTGAGTTTCGGGTAGCTAACGGGGTGTTAAAAGTAAGACAAATCTGGTGTTTTGGACTGGGTTCTGGTGTTTGATGTTTCCTTCAGTGCGATATCACTACAGTCCATGCGATCGCACAGAGTAATCATGGAGTCTGGGGTCAGGGGTCAAAATGGTCAGTGTTATCGCACCATTCAGGCTGCGATCACGGAGGGGTCTTGGGGAGTTACTGTGCGGACGCGGGGTGTGGTGTGCAACCGCACAGGGTTAGCATAGGTGTGGGGGCTGGGTAGCATAATACTTGTGCGATCTCGCTCTTGCTCCTGCGATCGCGGGGCTTAAAGTCCCATAGACTGTGCGATCGCATCCCTCCTTCCGTGATCGCACAGGTATAATTTCCCCAGCTATTTTAAAAGCTCCAAAACAGAATACTATATGGGATTTTCATATTTTCATCACTTTCTCCTTCCTCCAACCTCCATTGACGAACCCTAAGCCAATTCTTCCTCCATAGCCTCTTGGGTAAGTGTTTCTAACATCGATTTCTTCCATTTTCTTCCATAATCACTAGAATCTAGGCCTAAAATCCTAAAATCAAAGTAGAAAATAGGGTTTTGGGATTTTTGGGTGATTCAACCCCAATTTGGGGTCGAATCTTAAAACAAATTGTATATTCTTAATCGTGGGGATATGGGTTATCGGGTTTTGGTCCGAACCTCGAGTTTCGACCACGTGGGCCCGGGGTCAAATTTTGGAATTTTAGGAAGAATGATTAGAAATGGATAATTAGACTATGGGTTTGAGTTATTGAGTCATTATTGATATACTTGAGTTGAATATGTCTAGATAATATCGTTTCGGAGCCGGATTATAAAGGAAAGGCGGTGTTAGAGGGTTGATCGCTCTATTTTGGACCCGAGGTAAGTGACTTGCCTAACTTCGGTGAGGGAATAGGTATTGTTTGCTACGTGTTTACTTGTTAATCATGTTCGTTGCATAGGTAGAGTGACGAGTACCTATGTGATGAGAGTCTAGCATGACCGTGAGTCTAACATGATAGTAATCGTAGCTTTTCTTCCATGTCTTTTATATTATGAAATTGCCATTATTTGTAATAGTATGTTGTTGGTTGTGGTGAAAGAATGAGACGTAAATTGTTGTTGAGGATGAATATTTGTTGTCAAAGATACTCTGTTGAGAATTGTATAGCTGAGACCCTTGCTGGGCAATTGTGTGTTTAATATTGATATCTACCCCCTCGTTGAGCATTATTGCCTTGCATTTCTATTATATTGAAATTACCTTGCCATTGATATTGTTATATATGCACGAGGGGACATGCCGTGCCAATTGATATTTATTATATAAACACGAGGGGACATGCCGTGTTGTGATGTTGTGATATTGTTATATATGCACGAGGGGACATGCCGTGCCGATTTGATATTTGAGATTACGCATGAGGGGACATGACGTGCTCTGTTATTTGATTGATTTTCGTATACTGATAGTTGTTCCCTTTGGTTTCTGTTTTTACTTTCTAGCCGCATTCTCACTGTACTGTTGTGAATTAGGTGTAGTTTTTCTTGTATCCCCAGTATGTACACATATCTTATTTATCGTTTAAGTCCCGATATTATTGCTGCCCCGTTAATATGTTTCCCCTCTTTGTTCCCATATCTCTTCTATTTTATCATACTTGTCTTCATTATCGGTTAATTCTGGTACATATATCTGCTTAGATTAGGACAGGTGATCGTATTATGCTAAGTCTAGCCTCGTCACTACTTCGGCCGGGGTTAGGCTTGGCACTTACTCAGTACATGGGGTCGGTTGTACTGATACTACACTGCACTTCCTTGTGTTGTGCAGACCCTGCTACCGGACCCCGTGGAGCGTTCTGAGGGAGATACCTTCAGTCCACGTCAGAGCTTCGAGGTATACACTGGCGTTCGTGGATCCCGAGGCTTCTTTCCTTTACCGCTTCATTGTCTTTCTCCCTATTTTCAAGACAGTGTTGTATTTTCATTCCAGACTTGTATTTAGTATTCCAGTAGCTAGTCCGTGATATTGTGACACCCCGGTTTTGGGAAGTTTATGTTATCTTATGATTGTTATGTTCCTGCCTTCCGCATTCAAGTTTTTTTTTGTTATTTTTTTTATCGATGTTGGAAAGATTATTGTTGGGAAAGGTATATTATTTATGTTCGGTTAAATAGTTGTCCCACTAATATCTCGGAATGTGATGGAAATTGGTTGAGGCTGATGAGTTAGCATTTCATTTCGTACTAAATGATTTTTAGATGCTATTGCAAGTTACACGTTGGCTGGCCTAGCGGGTTCAACGTTAGGCGGAGTCACGGCCTAAAGGGTGGGAATTTGGGTCGTGACACTTGCGGAAGGGGGGCTCGCACCTGCGGTATCGTAGGTGCGGAAAAATGGTCGTACCTGCGGGAATGGGTCAAGCCAAGAAGGGGCCGCACCTGCGGAAAATATGACGCCCCTACGAAGCGGCACCTGCGGCGCCTGCGGAGTGCCTGCGAGGGGGACCGTACCTGCGGGCTTGGTGTCGCTCTTGCGGTCTCGCACCTGCGGCTCTAGGCTCGCAGGTGCGGACACACCAGAAGATGATGCATCAGCAGTGATTTCCTAAGTTTTCTCACCCCGTTAGCTACCCGAAACTCACCCGAGCCCTCGGGTCTCAAAACCAATAACACACACAACTCCCAACACATTCTACGGACTTATTCAAGCTTTTAAATCACCAAAATATCATCAAACTCAACGATTTAAACCTCAAAACTCATAGAAATTTATTAAAACTTCATAAAGCTTAATTTTACCAATTTTGATCCGAAACACGTCATTTCAAGTTCGTTTTACACCAAATTTCACAGACAACTCACCTAACATATAATAAACCTGTTCCGAGCTCCGGAACAATAATACGGGCCCGGTAACACGGCTTTCACATAATTATTCATTTTCAAAATCCTTTATTATTTCCAGAAAACAATTTCTTTTAAAAATTTATTTCTCGGGCTTGGGACCTCGGAATTCGATTCCGGGCACACGCCTAAGTCCCATGTTTTCCTACGGACCCTCCGGGACCCTCAAATCACGGGTCCTGATCCGTTTACCAAAAATATTGACAAAAGTCAACTGTATTCATTTAATTATCATAACAAATTCCATTTTCATTAAATTCCAACATAAGGACTTCCCGACTACACGCCCGGTCTGCGCACGCATATCGAGGTGAGATTAACGGAGGCTTTCGTGGCTTCGGAACACAGATTTAGCTGGAAATACTTAGGATGACCTTTTGGGTCATCACATATATCTTTTTGAGTTAAAAAAAAAGGAAAAACTATATTAAATCTATTTAATTTATATTTATATTTATAGTATTATAAAAGCATGAAACCCTTAACTAAAAAGTCAAAATACCAAATTACCCTTTTAAATAATCTAAATACCTTACTTATCCTAATAAGAATTCTCTAATATTAATATGCTAAATAGTTTCGGCGAAACGGTTAACTAAACAAAGAGGGATTCCCTCTTCTGTAGTATCTCATGAAAGAATAATTGATAGCAAATTTTGTCTGAAAGTTGGTTAATTTAGAATTTTAGATAGTAATTTTTCTTTTATCATGGTTAATATTTTTTAAGCAGTACTTTCTTCTTTTATTTTAGTGTTTAATCTATAGAAGTTTTATAGTCAGACAAATGCATACCAATCCAAGATGTCCAAGAACTTGTTGACATAATGCTTGCTCCCTATAAGAAGGATCACGTTCTACCGAAGTTTTATTTTCTTTATTACATGAATTCACTCTCGAAAATAACTGCATGTTTTTATTTCAATCAAGAACAAACTATGAGATTTAGCATGCCTTCTTGCTTTTGTTATATTATTTATCCGTTCTTCATACTTTAGAAATGGTGTCTTTTAGGAAACGGTCTAAAAAATACTTACAAATATATTTATAGGATTGGTTACAACAATTTTGGAACTTATTTTAAGTTATCGACAACCGCAACTTATAAGCAATTTTGTGGTTTCTCTTCCTCAAAAATCAAAAAATAAAATTTCTTCTATTAGGTAAAAACATAGTTGCTTACTTATGATTAAAACTTCTTAGTGTTTACAAGATCAAGTGTCATAAAGACTCCATGAAAGCAAAGGCCAAGGGATTTGAAGAAAAAAGTAAAACAATTATCTCGAGGAAGTATCAAAAGTCGATTTTAATATTTTTTGTATTTTACTTTCCAACATACAGTTCGAAGTGCAGATATTAAATTTACCAAAATGATTTATAAATATACTTGTTTGTTTCCTTTATTTGGTATGTATTCAAGAATTTATGAAAGCACGTATTGTATTAGATGTGTAAAATGCCATTATTTTTCGGGCTCAAACAATTGTCATAAATTGGCACAACTTGAGAGATAAGAATGGTATGACGACAAAAAAAAATCGGCTATATTTCTTTATTGGCAGAATACATAACTGGACTCTTAAACATGGTCTTTTTTGTTACCTGGACACCTAAATATAGAGTTGTTCCTATCAGGCCCTTCAACAAAATCACATTGTGCCAATTAGACACTTTGTAATGACATGATTGAGTGTGTGCCTGTGTGGAGATCGAAGGACGCATGAACATGAAAAAGAAGTTGTTGGTTATTCCAATTAAAGCTAACTTTTACCCTACACCCTACATTCTATTTCTCTTCTTCTTCCTGTGAACCCATCATTTTTCCTCTTAATATTTTTTAAAAGACACTTTAGTGTACATGGATTTGACTATTCTCATTTGACATGCTTGTTCTCTTTACACGGCACTTGTAAGCTACACCAACTTAGACGAGGAATAGAGAGAATAGCGTGATATTTCAGTGTTCCAAATAAGAAGAAGTGAGATGAAGTGTGACGGAGGAAATTTTCAGCGGGCTTTTTAGGGCACTAAGTCTCCAGAGCCGACGGTCAGGTTTTTCATTTTCTAAAAATGAGATTCAATTTATTTTGGGGGTTAATTCTATAAGGTGGAATAATTTAAGGCGTTAGAGGCAACTGTAGTACGCGCGTTTAATTATAATTAAACTTTTTCTCAGATGGTCTAGTTTAGTTGGCACATATGCGGTTTAGTTGAAGGGTCTAATAGGAACAACTCTATGTTCATGTGTCCAACTAAAAAAAAAGGCCAAATTTAAAGGTCCAGATATGTATTCTGCCAATTCAATATGTATATTAAATGTAATGATAGATGATCATGATCTCATAATTTTTGTGTCATGCATACACATTATAATTAGGAATAACTGAGGTTATTACGGTATATTCATAGTTAAAATAATTTTGAGATCATGAAATGATATTTAAATTTAAACAAATTAAATGTTTGATAAGTTATTGTGAATATTGCGCTCTTCTTGTGATAAACATAATTTATTTTTACATTGCACAGTGCACATTATGCTTGATGATAGAACATATAAATAATTTGAGTTTGGTGATTTCCCTAAACATAAAATTATATATTCATAATAAATTGAGATTATTTACAAAGACAAATCGAGATACATGTTGGTCTTCTATATATGTTGCCGTGTTTTTGCAGTCTATGTGAACGATATTGTGGTAGTCAATTCTTTATAGAATTTGGAGAAAATAATGAGTTTAAGCCTATTTTTTTCTTTTACAATACTAAAGCTTTGGTGTTGCACAAAGTTGTTCGTTGAGTAGACGTAACGACCCGATCGGTAGTTTTGAGCAGTTGTACTTCGCTCGATTATTTGAGAGCATGAGTAGTTCTGTGTGATGTATCATGACTTATGTGAATCGTCGGTTTTGGTTCTCAAGTATTTGGAATTGATTAAGAAGAGTGATTCTCAGCTAGAAGCTTCAAATTGGAAAGGTTTGACCAATTTTGACTTTTTGAGAATTTGATCCTGGAATGGAGTTTTGATGGTTCTTTTAGGTCTAGATAGTGATTTTAGACTTGGTCGTATTCCCGAATTTGCATTTGGATGTTTCTAGAAGGTTTCAGCACTAATTGGCGAAAATTTGGACATTTGAAGGCTTGGAAAGTTCATAAGTTAGACCGGAAGTTGACTTTTAAGATATCGGATTCGGATTGTGGTTCCGAGAGTTGGAATAGCTTCGCCATGCCATTTGGGACTTGTGTGCAAATTTTGAGTTCATTCCGGGATGATTTGATATGTTTCGGCGCGTGTTTTGGAAATTCGAAGTTCAAATTTCATAGTTCGAATTGAGGTGTGATTCGTCGCTTTGATGTTGTTACGTGTGTTTTGAGGCCTCGAGTGGGTCTGTGTGATGTTATGTGACTTGTGGGTGTGATTGGACGGGGTTCCGAGGGGCTCAGGCGTGTTACAGATTGATTTCGGATAATTTTCTTTAATATTTCAACGGTTGGTTCTGGTGTTTCGTACCTGCGATTGGTATTGCGCAGGTGCGACGGCCGCGGGTGCAAGCCATGTGTCACAGGTGCGCAAGAAGTCATGGCTGGAGTTCATCGCAGATGCAGAGGAAAGATCGCGCCTGCGGGTGCGCAGGAGCGAAAAATTTTCCGCAGGTGCAAGGGGGTCGACTGGTGAGTGTGGTCGCAGATGCGATAATTTGTCTGCAGATGTGGATGTACTAGGTAGAATGATAAATACAAGGGTTCGCGATTTTGGCTTCATTTTGACATTTCCAAGCTCGGATTGAAGCGATTCTGGAGAAAATTTCATCACAAGGATTGGGGTAAGTATTCTCTACTAAGTTTTGATTATATTCCATGAATCTATCTTTGATTTTAGCTTTTGGTTGATGATTTCTAAAGAGGAAATTAGGGGTTTTGGCCTAAAAGTTTCATAATATGAATTTTTGAGTTTTGAACATCCAATTGGAGTCGGACTTGAGTGAAACTAGTATGGTTGGACTCGTAATTGAATGGGTTATCGGATTTTGTGAGTTATGTCGGGTTCCGAGGTGCGGGCCTGGGTTCGGCTTTTGGGCGGGTTTCAGGATTTGATTCAAGATTCGATCTTTTATGATCGAGATTTGTTCCTTTAGCATTTTTTGATGTATTTAAATTGTTGTTGGTCAGTTTCGAGCCATTTGTCGGAACGCGCGGGATGGCATCCTTGGAGCATCGTTTGGCCTGCTCGGCATTGGTATTGGCTCGTTCGAGGTAAGTAACGCTTCTAAACTTAGTGCTGATGGTATGAAACCCCGCAATACATGTTATGTGATTATCATTGAGGTGACGCACATGCTAGGTGACGGGAGTGTCGGCGTGCACCATGTGAATTACGACTCTGAAGTTCCCATGGCACTGTATAATGGCCCTATCTTGTTGTTATCTATGTCTCCACCATGTGATATAGTAATTGAGTTGCGAATCATGCTAGATATCATGTTTAGACTTATGTTGATACTGTTAGGACCCTTTGAGGTAATTTATGTTGTGGAATTAAATGCTTTCATTGTTTTACGTACTTGGTCATACGCACTCATATGCATATTATATCTCAGTATCTATTGTTATTCATTGATACATCACATCATCATTTTTTGGCTAGTTTCATGACATTGTGAGCCCGAGAGAGAGAGAGAGAGAGAGAGAGAGAGATTGGAGTGATTGATGACTGAGTGAAATCGATGGCCTGATTGTGAGGATATGTTTGAGTGAGGTCGAGGGCCTGATTGTTGATACCTAATTTTTCCTTATAATATTTTTTCAAAATGCTTATATACCTTCAAAACTATGCATTAGCATCAATTGATATTTTTTCATAATTTTCTACATTTCTTAGGGATTTTTAATTAATTTATCCCAGTATTTTTATTTATATAAATAATTACCAACTGCATCACAAATGACTTTATAATAATTTCATGGTTTAGTTTGTTATTTATATTTATATTAAGCTTAAAATATTTCATAAGTAGCCACATTTATATATTTTGGTTACAATTGCAATAACTTTGCAATTATAGCCCATACATGCATTATTACATTATTTTATTAGAAAATAGCTTGTTACAATTTTACACTATTGTGTATTTATTTAAAGCATTTCGATGCATGAAAATTACTTTTTATAACTTGTTAATTATTTTATAAATTATTTTATATCAATTATTTGGGTATTTGACAAATAACTCTTTTTATTTCAGACCTAACCTCTTTTAATACCAGCCCAAACCCCTTTTAATATTAACCCAAAAATAAGCCCAAACCCCTTAGGCCCAACATGCACCTACCTGACCCAATATCCCCTTTAATCGTGATCGTTAATCTTTTAGATCAGCGGTCCACGATTAAACTTGCCTTATTAATGTCTAACCAACCCTAACCCCTCCCATTCTTCTCATTCCGCCGTCACTCGTTTCCCTCACCCCTCCAATTCTCTCTCAACTCGCCCTAACCCTAATCGTCGTCACCAGCGAGAACCTCCCTTCTATGGTGTTTCCGTGCATTCTCCGACCACCACCGGTCTCCTATACTCCCTTGTTGTTTGATTTCATGAGTCCTTGAGAAGATCTCATGGACATCCAACCTGTTCTGGCTTGAAACTTGTTTACCGGCCTGTCTCAGGCAGTTTTCGTTTGTGAGTATGGATTTCCTCTTGCTTTTAGTATGAATCCATGGGTTTTTTGACTAATTCTCTTCATCTCTACTATTTTCTGAAAACCCTAGTTCATTACTGTTCGAATATTTTCAGATCTTTATAGATCTGAAGTTATTAGAGTATTATTAAGTATTTTCCTTTAAAAATCTCTTATTTTAATTAACTGCTTCGATTGTTAGTTACTTTTTCTAAAACTAGGGTTCTTCCCAGACCTTCTTCGAAAGATTTTCTACTTTCAATGTTTAATTTGTTCGTCTCTTTGCGTATTTGGTTAATCTTCGTATGTATGCTCGAACCCTAGATGTTTCTAATGGTTACACTGGCTTCTTTTTTTTTTCCATTTATTATGTTGATTTATGTGTATCAGTTGTACTAACTGATTCTATTTAGGGATTCAAGTGTTTCCCTGTTAAATCCAGTATTCTTTGGGATTTTTGCCCTAATTGATCTCTACTAAGGATTCGAACCATCTTTTCTTGTCAAATATGGTATTTCTGTGAGGTTTTTACTTAATTGATTTTTCTTTTAGGGAATTTGAATAATTCTTTCCTATGAAATCAGTATCCTTTGAAGATTTTACTGATTGATTCACGTTAACTGTCCTGTTAAAATCCACATGTGTAAAATTTTTACTTGTTTCTTTATTTGTGACCTTAATTGATTATACCTTCCTTAATTTTATATCAGTATGGTTTCGGGGATTTCTACTGACTCCCTATATGGTATGATCTGGATTCTTTGCCTTAATTGAACCCTCTTGCTGTGATCGTTAATTGATTACCCTCCCCAATTAAAGGGGTATATTCCGGACTCCCCTTTAGGAATTGATTATGTGATTGTTTGATTGTCCTAATTGATTGAAGTGTGATTCTTTTATCTTATTTGTGTTACTCCCTAAGTGCTATATATACACTCTCATTCTGCCTCTCAAACACACGAACAGTAGTTCAAAACACACACACAAACTTTCTCTCATCTCTATTTCTGGTACTTGTGTTCATTGCTTGTCTAGTCGGCTGAAAGCCAAGGCTAGATTGTTGAATCCTGTCTACTTTACTTTCTGCTTTTGCTTCCTCAACTGATATGTTCTATATCTAATTTCATTATGAAGTTCAAACCTATATGATTATCTGTTGCTCTATGTCTGTTAAATCCAGGTCTCTTCTGCACTAGTTTAATTACTTATGTACTTAATTCTACATTCTTTCATGTTTACTGCTTTGATTAGCATGTTTAAGTTCATTCTTCCATGTCTATTGCTTTAATTAGCATTCTATTCCTGCTTAAGTTTCCATTCTTTTTTTCTTGCTTTAAACCAATATGTCTACTTTTATGTTTAGTGCTCTTATCTCTTCTGCCCACTAACTTCAATTGGTATGACCAATACTATGTGGTTAAACCTTGTCATCAACATGACCATTCCTACCCTTAGTCTCTATGTTGTACTGTTTGTTGCTGCCAGTTAACACAAGTACCTTAGCACTAAGTGTGACTGATAGACTTATGTATTTCTGTCAAGACTCTAGATTAGTAATCTATGTTCTAATGAATGCTATGAATTTGTTTGTTGAATCAACCTTTGTCTGTTCCATGCCCGTATTTCTCAATATGCTCTGACTTCCATCCTGATTTGTGTTTCTGATTCCTGTGTTCCCAACCCCTGATCCCTATCTGTAAAGCTGTTTGGCCTCACCTAGAATTAAATAAAAGACCAAGTTGAATCTGGTCAATACTAAGCTTTGTGACTGTGATGTTGTTTATTAAACCCCCTTTTCTCATAATGTTTTCAAAAAGGTTTTCACTCTTAGTATGTTTTCCAAAACTGTTTCCACTACGGAAGTATTTTTCACTCCTAAATGTTTTACTTCTATATTGTTTTTCCTAAAGTTATTCAAACTATGTCAAGCACTCTCACTCCTACTCTTAGATTACTTAAGATTCTGTCCCTCCAGTTTGTGTACTGCCTAGGAATCCATGAGATTTCTCCGAACTCTGGCACACTGGGGCTGGCCCTTCCACACTGCACATAACTTCTTCTCTATTTGAAAGGATCTTGGTGTGAGCATTTCCCTGGGTCCTTGAGGCCCTTGGGAACTTTGACGCGCCAGGATACCCCTATTGGACACTATGAGACTTTGGCATCTTGGACTTTTTGAAGGCCTGGTATTTCCAGGTTTATGTTGGGCCTATTCAGGCCCCCTATATCATAGCTTTTGTTTATTCTGTAATTCATTTGTTTATGGTATGTAATAATAATCCTTGTAAACATATATTGGAGGAGTTAGTAAAAAGGGGAGGGATTCTTATATAATTTTTGTGGGGAAACTGGGTAGAAATCATGCCCTTAGGTGTATTATGACTATTTGCTTGCATTAGAGATCATGTCATTAGGATTATTTGCCTGCATTAGAGACCATGCTCTTAGGATTGTTTGGCATATTAGAAAACATGTTATAGGCGCATTATGTTCTAAAAAATTCTGCCTTTCCAAACTTCTGCATAATCATGACAACTTCAAAAATTCTGTCACTAAGTTACCACTAATCCTGCCTAATAAATACGTTCATTCTCCTATGTGCATTAGAAATCATGCTTTAGGATTTTTATTACATTTGCTTCGATACCATGTCAACATCGTGTAAAATCAGTAACTCTTCTGTTTATAAAAGTAAGTTTAAAAGCAATCCCAACACCTAGATATCATTTTATAGAGATAAACGTGTATAATCCAGTTCTGTAATGCTCAGCACCTAGACAACATGTTTATAGGACATAATAAATTCAAACTATTTGTTCTAAATCGATTGTTAGAATTCTGGTCACAGTTAGACAACATGTTTATAGGGTATCTCGGATCCACACCTAGGCAAGCCTGTAGGTAATTAAAATCCTGCAAAACAGGTAAAGTTGTGCTTTGTTTAATTATTTGTGAATTGCCCAGATTCAGCAAGTCCTAAAATCAGTAGGCAAACTAATTAGGTCTCTATCGCTTCGCCTTAACATAATGCTACATATCTTCTGCTCGTTATGCCCACCTAGATATCTTGCTCTAGGACCTTTATGAAATATCTGAAATCTTGTTGTTTGAGACGTGCTAATTGTCTGTTTATTTGTGGAGGTAAACATGATCCCCTTAATTGTTCTTTTACTTGACAGTCCTACTTTTTCTTTATTTTCGCTTAGATTTTTCCTTTAAATACCTGAGGAGAGTCTAGAACTGCCTTAATTAGAGGTCCTAAACACCTCCAGGACCACAAGGAATGGACGGGTAATGCACGCATAGAGTTCGTTTAATCAAGAATCACTTCTATAACCACTAGGGGGGGGGGATTGGATAGTAAATGATATGATGACATATGCGCTAGTGCCAAGTGTAACCCCTCTAGTTGAGGAAGGTTTACCGGGTATTGCATAGATGTGATCATATAGGCTAATAAACCTAGGACTTCACTTATTTTTATACATATGTGTGCTGAGACTGCTTTATTTATTTAATGACTAATTCACAAGATAAGTTTGGCCGGGACCAACCGTTGTGGACCTCGAGGGGTGCCTAAAAACTTCCCCTCAAGGTAATTTAAGCCCTTACGCAATCTCTGGCAACGCAAATCGGTTTATATGAGTTATTTGTAATAGGTGCCCTAACGCACCTTAAACCCGTTAGGTAGCGACTCTTCAAGTTCTATACCTCCTTCCCAAAAGGAAATGAGTTGTCCCAAAGAATGTTGAAACCCTGACTTCCACAGCGAAAGAGGGAAAAAAGGGGGTGGGACACTGATTATGATGTTTATTTATGGGATCGAATTGCACGTCGCAACATGTTTATTTATGGGATCAGGCTGCATGCCGCAATATGTGTCACGACCCAAATTCCCACCCTTTAGGCCGTGACTGCGCCTAACATTGAACCCGCTAGGCCAGCCCACGTATATCTTGCAATAGTAATTTAAAACCTTTTAATAAGAAATAAAACGCTAACCTTTCAACTTTAACCATTTCAATCATATACTGGGATAACAGGGGGAAACCGTTTCACCGTACATCAATAACGTACCTTTCCAAACAATAATCTTTCCAACATCGATAATAAAATAATAAAACTTGAATGCGGAAAGGAGAAACATAACAATCATAAGATAACGTAAACTTCCCAAAACCGGGGTGTCGCAATCTTACGGACTAGCTACTAGAATACTAAATACAAGTCTGGAATGAAAATACAACACTGTCTTGAAAATAAGGAGAAAGACAATGAAGCGGTAAAGGAAAGAAGCCTCAGGATCCACTTGGGGGACTATACAGTATGGAAGGCAAAGACGAAGCAAAGAAGACTATCAAAAAGTCAAAGCTCGAGCCTGAAGATCCATCTACCCAACAAGTCAAGTGATACGAGCAAAATCGAAAGAGCCGAAGACTCAAACAAAGCCTGATCCAAAAAACTGTCGATCATGTTCAGGTTAAAAGGCAAAATATTACCTACGAGGAAGAAATGCACATCTTTGTACTTATTCAAAAGAAAATTGTTGTAACCAAAAACAGTTGTTGATAAAAGATCATCATCTTTGTACTCATTCAAAAAACTGTTGTAACTAAAAAAAGTTATGAAATCTTTGTACTCATATAGAAAATTGTTATCAAATAAAACAGTTATGGATGAAAAAGCATTTCCCTCGTGATTATTGAAAATTCTTTCCAATAAAAAAAGTTACGGGTAAAAACCCCTACATTTATAAAAAACTGTTACGAACGAAAAATAGTTATTCTCTTGTATTAACTCGAAAGAACTGTTACATAAGAAAAACAGTTACGAAATACAAGTGCATATCAAACCTGTTCAAAGAAAACAGTTGCAACATGAGTTTTAGATGATAATCAAACACATGTAAAATGTTGTGAAAGTTCAAACAGAAAACTTTCTTCAAAAAACATTCTTAAACATGTGAAAAATTTCTATCTCTCTATTGCATTATTACACCATTATGAAGTTGAGATGTCTTCTTCATTAAGTGTCGATCAAAAGAAAGGGCCTTCTTTCATAAACAATGCCTACTACAAAAAGGGTCGCATTTTATATGCAACATCGTGCCTACTATGAAAAGGTACGAGTAATTTCAGCATTTTTATCAAAAACTCAGAAGGTAAAACTGAACCTCGAAAATAAAGCATGCAAAATACTTAAAAGAGTGCAACAAAAACTCAAAGAAAAAAGTCATACTTGCATATATTAAAGCGGCTAAGTAAAATGTAAGTATTAACTTATACTTAGCCGCATATAGTTTTATACATTGGGGTGCCCCTAAGTTGTCATTTGGGGACATTAAAGAGAACCAAATTTACCCCTGATGAAGCTGGGGGGTAAACACCAATTGGGACAACGGAAAAAAAATAGGAACCGACTTCTCAAACTTCATCAGGAGGGGGGTTGACTTCTTCAATGGCAGAGGGGGCAGGAGAAGCTTGGGATGGGGATACTTGAACAGCTGGAACCTCACCTTCAGGTGAAGAGAGATTCTGACCCTGTTAAGCCTTCTCCATGGCTTCCTTGATTTTAGCTATTTCAGCATTAAGGTCGAAATCCTATCGACTCATTTCAGTCAATGTGTCGAGGCGTGAATTCATGTACGCCCAACTAACATCGACAGATGCCGTGTCTTCAAGATTTTCGTAATCCTTCTCCCATATCATATCTTCAGCTCTCAGTCTGTCCCTCTCAGCCTCAACAAATGAAGCCTCAAGGATGTTCTTGTCTTTGCCCTCTTGATCAAAAGAAGCCTTCTCCACTGTTAACTCTGCCGTCACGACTCTCACCTGCTGCTCCAAGGTACATTTTTCTTCTTCTAAGGCCTCCATGTCGAGCCTTAAACTTTCGTACTGCCTCTTCCAGTTATCTGCTTCAACATGCCACTCTTTTACTTCTTGTTTCGTGTTAGAAATACTCTTCGTAAGCTCTGTTCCTATAAGATTGATCTACAAAAGAAAGACAATTAAATACAATAAACGCATATACTAACATGAAGTCCAAGAAAAGGCATTATACCTTCAAGGAAGTATGCACGATCTCATTAGCCCATGTGAGAGAACTGTGGCTATCCAATTTGGTTCTCTCTGTCGGGCCTATCAGCGGTTTGAGCCACACGTCAGGCTAGCTAGATTTCTTAAAAAGACTCCCATCAGCCGGAACTTCTATTAGTACCTGCCGCATCTCCCTGCTGGAAGACCCTACTTCTCTAACAGAAGGCATGGAAGCAGGCGGAGATGTAGAAGCCACATGCACGGAAGTCTGAGGAGCCGAAAAAGCCACGGGCAAAGCAGCAACGGGAGGCAGTAATAGCCAAGGGAGTAGAGGAAATAACAGGAGCATATTAAGAGATTTCTCTAAAGGAAGGAGGAAAAACAGCTAAGGGAACTTCATTAATAGCAGGGTCAAAGCCTTCACGGAACAAATAATCCACAAAATCATACATAGGAGAGGGAGGAGCATCTTCAGAGGTAGAAGGTCTGACTACAGGCACGGAAGGCATAGACACGGGTGTAGACTCATCGTCTGAGATCACCCTCCTTCTACGTGACCTATGCACCAAAGTTCCTTCCTCTTCCTCCTCTTCTTCTGAGGTCCTACACCCACAAACCTTTCTCTTCGAAGAAGAAGAACCTAAAATAATTTCCTGGGCCTGAGCCAGGGACAATTTGGGAACGGATGTAGCAGACGCCCCACGAGAGGGAAACTCTGTCAAAAGAAAAAGGGTAAAACAATAAAGAGACTCGAGCAAGGAAAGAAGCGAGAACAAAAGCTTCACTTATCGTGAGTTTTCACTTTCCAACCGTACTTCCCGAAGAAGTACTTCCAAGACCTTTCTTCCAACGGAGCAATCAACAAAAGCATTTCTACCCAACCACGAATACCGGAGACATTCTCGATAGTACCCATGATTGCTGAAAAAAAGAAGAAACAAGTACAGTGTTAATAAAACATTTAAAGCAAAAAACAAGTAATGTGAGCTAAAATGTACTCACGTGCACAATTCCACTTCTCGGGGAAGGGAAGATTTTCTTTACCTACTAAACAGGCAGTAGACACAGCAACGTACCGAAGGTACCAACCTCTATCCTTATCATCATCAGGGGTCACCAACACTCTTTTACTCCTGGCAACTAGAGTAAAAATACCTTGACGAAACAACGTCGGGGAATAAAGGTGAATAAGATGATTAAAGGTGAAAGGGACCAAAGCTAAAGTAGCTAAACATCTAAGACATGCAACAACTCGGCATACAATAGGACCGACTTGTCCTAAGCAAATATCGAAAAAATGACAGAACGCAATGATAACTGGATCAATGGGAGGTCTAAACCCTAAGGTAAAAGGGTAGGTATATAAAAGAATATCCCGTCTTGTAAGATGTTATTCTTTGGTTTCCATTCGGAACGATGACACGAAAATCGGACTCCCAAAAATAGTCCATGCTAACAAGAGGAATTAAACCTTCGGTGAGCAGGGTAGGGTACCTATCAGCACTATCAAGGGATGAAGACTTATCTGTAAGGATCTGATTATCCCTAGCAAAGGTAAACTCAGCAGGAATGATTTCATCCACTCGAGGTTCGCGTAAAGGTTCGTGATGTTCTCTACCTCTAGACGAAGATCTGGAAGCCCTAGCTCTCAGAGAAATAAGAGACCTAGAAGAAGGAGGGGAAGTAATCTGGGAAGAGGAAGAACCTCTTGAAGGAGTAGAACTTAAACTCCTCAATCAACCACCTCTCCGGCTCCGCGTCGGAGCAGAAGAAGGGGCCAAATCATCAACGTTTATCACTCCTTTAGGTTGGTTCGAAGAATCCATATTTACAAAGATGAGGAAAAAGTTCTTTACAAAAAAAGAATGAATGTTTTTCGTTAAAGGAGAAAGGGTATTTATACTCGAAGACAACCGTCAAAAATAGGAAAAAACAATGATGTGAAAGTCATAATTGAAGGTGTCACATCGTGACTGATGCAGTCGCAAAAATCCCTAAAAGGCACCGAGTAATTGCATAACCAACCCGGAGGGGACACGTGGATTAAGCATTAAATGGAAGTGACAAGTTACGCATATGTTCAGAGAAGAATACAATGTTTTGAAGTAAATCGGCGGCAAAATATTCCCGCCATAAATGCGTATCCACTTACCAAATATTAATCGATAAATAAATGATAAGTGGGGGGACTGTCTGTATTGGTAAAAAAGAGCTTCACACATATGATAATTCTTGATGATTCAGCCAGTTACGTGGACCAAGGAAAACATGACAACTGGACATGACTCTATAAGTAAGCGCGAGGCAAAGAGGTACGACACTTTATACCCACGAGGTAATCAGCTATTGGAAACTCAACTTGATTGAGGCAAGGAAGAGTCACAGTCAGAATGAATTCGGACAGAGCTACGGGAAGATTCAAAGATCTTCAACTAATGATCCACACGTTACACAACCTTCATGCAATAGTTATGGTTATTCTTTGTAACGTTACACTAATGTAATAATTAGTCATTAATGTGTTATCATTGCAAGAGGTAGACGTTATACTGAAAGAATTCCCTATATAAGGGAATAGAAGATAACTTGTAAGACACATCTGAACTACGAATACAATACACATTACTTTTTTGTGCATCATATTATTGTCTATTTACTTACTCATTCGTAATTATCATTATTTCTTGATTATCAGAAACTCGTGTTCATCCTAAAAATAGCTTTAGTCAAGGGATCTAATTCTTTGGTTAAACAATCTGGATGATAGAGTATCGCGAGCTATGGGCCTCTTAAAGAATCAACTCCTGAAGCCCATCTGTATTGGGCACACAGATCCGACCCTGCGTCCTCATCACACAATCATCTCCTATAGTCGCATCCCTAGCATCACCTCGCCGAACCCTATCCTGAAGAACCAGAAGGTGGGGATCATCATACCGACGCTCTATGATGCGGTCATAAAGAGAAGACTGGGTGATCACACAAGCTAGTACCCGGCAAAGCTCTGAAAGATTCAATCTCACAAACTGACTGGCTAAGGACTGAACATCCAATGTTAAAGGCCTCTTAACTGCCGGAAGATATGCCAAACTCCCAAAACTCTCCGCCCGGCGACTCAAGGCGTCAGCCACCACATTGGCCTTCCACGAGTTGTATAATATGGTGATGTCATAGTCCTTTAATAAATCCAACCACCTCCGTTGGCACAAATTAAGGTGCTTATGCTTGAACAAGTGTTGCAAACTCCGGTGATCCGTGAAAATCTCAAAGTGAACACCGTATAAATAATGACGCCATATCGTCAGGGCGTGAACAATCACTGCCAACTCGACATCACGAACTGGATAGTTCTTCTCATGCACCTTCAACTGTCTGGATGCGTAGGCAATCACCCTACCGTCATGCATCAACACCGCTCCAAGGCCAATCCTCGGGGCATCACAATAGACTATATAAGAGCCCGAACGCGTAGGAAATACTAACACTAGAGCTGTAGTCAGGGATGTCTTGATCTTTTGAAAGCTCTCCTCACACTCCTCAGTCCACTTGAATGGAGTACCCTTATGGGTCAGTCTGGTCATAGGGGCTGCAATAGATGCAAATCCCTCTACAAAGCGACGATAGTACCCTGCCAAACCAAGGAAATTGCGAATCTCAGTAGCTGATGACGGTCTAGGCCAACTCTACACTGCCTCCACCTTCTTAGGGTCGACCTTGATCCCATCAAAATACACCACATGGCCCAAGAATGCCAATGAATCAAGCCAAAATTCGCACTTAGAAAATTTTGCATACAAACTCTTCTCCCTCAAAGTCTGAAGCACAGTCCTCAAATGCTGCTCATGATCCGCCTGGGATTGAGAATACACCAAGATGTCGTCAATGAACACAATGACGAAAGAATCAAGATAAGGCCAGAACACACTGTGCATTAAATGCATAAAGGCTGCTGGGGCATTGGTCAGCCCAAATGACATGACCAGAAACTCATAGTGACCATATCCGGTCCTGAAGGCAGTCATCGGGATATCCGGCTCCCGAATCTTCAATTGATGATAGCCAGAACTCAAGTATATCTTGGAAAATACCCTAGCACCCTGTAACTTGTCAAATAAATCATCAATGCAAGTCAATGGATACCTGTTCTTCATTGTAACCTTGTTTAGCTGCCGATAATCAATACACATACGCATAGAACCATCCTTTTTCTTCACAAATAATACTGGAGCACCCCAAGGTGATACACTAGGCCTGATGAAACCCTTATCAAGCAACTATTGCAACTGCTCCCTCAACTCCTTCAACTCAGGAGGAGCCATACGATAAGGAGGAATAGAAATGGGCTGAGTGCCCGGCAACAAATCAATGTCAAAATCAATATCTCTGTCGGGCGGCATATCCGGAAGATCAGCTGGAAACACATCAGGAAAGTCCCTCACAATTGGAACTGACTCAACTGTAGAGGTATCAACACTAACATATCTCACATAGGCTAAGTACATCACACCCCTTCTCAACTATCCGTTGAGCCTTAAGGAAAGAAATGACTCTACGGGGAGTATACTCTAAGGTACCTCTCCACTCTAATCTCGGTAAACCTGGCATAGCTAGCGTCACGGTCTTGGCGTGACAATCAAGGATAGCATAATGGGGTGACAACCAGTCCATGCCCAAGATAACATTGAAATATACCATACTGAGTAATAACAAATCAACTCTGGTGTCAAAACCACTGATAACAATCAAACACAACTGATATACACGGCCCACAATAAAAGAATCTCCCACGGGAGTAGAAACACAAACAAGGGAGCTCAAATAAGCCCGAGCTATCCCCAGATGTGAAGAAAAATAAGAAGACACATATGAATACGTAGAGTCTGGGTCAAATAATACTGATGCATCTCTATGACAGACATGGACTATACATGTGATGACTGAGTCTGAAGCGACGACTTCTAAACGGGATGGAAGGGCATAGTACCTGGCTTGGCCTCCCCCTCTAGTGAGACCTCGACCTCACCGACCTCTACCTCAAGCGGTCTGAGAAGGTGAGGTAGCAGCTGGGGTTGGAAGAATAGCTGGAGGACTCGGTGGAGCACGTGGGGCCTAATAAGTCTGAGATGACGCACCCCTCCTAGATCTAGGGAAATCTCTGAACATGTGGCGATGGTCACCACACTAAAAATAACCCCTTGAAAGACGTGGTGGCTGATGGTGACTCTGAACTGGCCTGCTGGACTAGTCGGTAATAGCACCTCGAGCAGGAGGCACACTAGATACTGGTGGTGCATAATAGGGGTCCTGAAGTCTAGGAGGAGCAAGAATACCACTAGCTGCTAGAAGAGCTGAATGAGCAGGGCGACTCACAAAACCCCTACCATAACGTTTTGCTAGTGCACGAAATCCTGAGTACTGGCCAGTCTCTCGAGACCTCTTGGCCTCCCTCTCCTCTCTGTCTCGAGCAAACATGACCTCTCTCCTCCGGGCAATACTCACTGCCTGCTGGTAAGTGATATCCATCTCCAACTCCCTGGCCATACTGGTCCGAATACCGCGGTGGAGTCCCTCAATGAAGTGTCGGACTCTCTCTCTGATCGTACCAACCAAGGCCGGTCCATGACGAGCCAAGTCACTAAAACGGACTGCATACTACGACACAGTCATAGTACCCTGGCGTAACTGCTCAAACTCTGCACGCCAAGCATCCCTGAGGCTCTGAGGGACAAACTCGAGCAAAAACATCTCTGAGAACTAAGCCCAAGTGAGTGAAGCTACCTCATCCAGACTACTCAGCTCATAGGCACGCCACCACTGATAGCCGCTCCCCTCGGCTGGAAAGTGGTGAAAGAAACCCCACTCGTCTCCACAATACCCATACTGTGTAGAATACGATGACACTCCTAAAGAAAACCCAGAGCGTCATCTGAAGCTAGTCCGCTGAAAATAGGTGGGTGGTACTTCTTGTACCTTTTAAGTCTGAGTTGCTCTGCCGCGGAAGCAACTACCCTAGCATCATGTTGAGCTGAAGGCGCTGGGGGCATAGGAATATACTATAGGGCATGCCCAACATGAACCCTTTGCTCAGGCGTATGGACTGCGGGAGTCTGCGCCCCTCCCCCAGCCTGAGATGTGACTGGAGTTATCGGGAGTAGTCCCTCATGTGTGAGAGTGCTGAAAACACTCATGAATTAAGCCAAAGTCTCCTGGAGGGCTGGAGTAGCAGTAGGGGCTCCTGTGCCCCTCCAACTGTAGCTACTGGGGACTCCTCTGTCGCTGCTCTCGCCAGTACTCGGGCTACACCGTGTGCACGTCCTCTACCCTTGCCCTTGTCTCTGGCAGCTCTGGCTGGGGGCTGGGTGCCTGATCATCGGTCCGTCCGATGCGGATCCTCACCATATGTGAGCAAGAGTAGAATAGAGTTTTAGAATTTTGATGTCAGTAACTAGAACGACAAGGAATTCCAAAGAATGTGATTGTTCTTAACAGTTACATAGCCTCCCAAAGATACATACGAACGTCTCCGCACCGATCGACGAGACTCTAATAAACCGGCTTGTGACTTGTGACTCCTATGAACCTAGAAGCTCTGATACCAACTTGTCACGACCCGATTTACCCTCCGAAAGGTATCGTGACGGCACCTAGTCTCTACGACTAGGTAAGCCTAAATTTGCAGAAAAACCTTAATGCAAAAAACAATAAAATAAAGACAGAAGAGGAAAAATATAAGTAAACATAACATAGTGTCTCAGCATGTACAAGTATAAATCCCAAAATCCGGAATGTCACATTATAGTCACAAGCTTCTATACAGTAATAGCTCTATACAACGGGAAAGAAAATACATAGGAATCTCTATCTAGACCGGAATGGAAGGTGACTCGGAGGATTCTACGGACGCGGCAGAATTACGTTACGATCTCCTCGATAACAGCTGCGATGACCACTAGCCACGTGGCTGAGAACTCGAACCTGGATCTGCACACGAAAAATATGTGTAGGAAAGGGCATGAGTACACCACGTTCGGTACCCAGTAAGTGCCAAGCCTTACCCCAGTCAAGTATGATAAGGTCAGGTTAAGGCTCTACTAGATTTATAAATAAGTAGTTTAAATAGTACGAAATCTAAAATAAATAATCAAAGTGAATAAGCTGAAATAAGGCAGTAAAATGGAGCAATCGGCTCACCACAACGTATCACACAATGGAATCTCCCGAGATACCGTCCCGTAGTTCCATTTATAAATATGCAGTACAGGGGGGATCACTCAGAATACGTCCGTAGTCCCCAATTTAAATATGCAATACAGGGGGTTCTCCCAGAATACGTCTGTAGTCCCCAATTTTAATACATAGTGCTTGGGGGATCTCCCGAAATACGTCTGTAGTCCCCAATTTAAATATGAAATGAGAAGTAAATGCCAATAAACATCGATTCTAGCAGTACATCAACAATACAGGTAGGAAAGCAGGGGAAAACTAACTAAACATGGCGCATAGAGTGTCAATTAAGAAATTTAACATGGAAAAAATAGGTATGCTTTCCTAATCTAAGATAAGCAATTAAACACGTAGAAATGATGTAATAGAAGTACAAGGCACTGTATAATTTTTGAAAGAAAAGAGAGATATTTGTAGAAATGGCTCGTGTACGTACTCGTCACCTCACGTACACGATGCCCACACAACAATTATATCAAAACAACCTAAGGGAAAAGTCACCAACACAGAGTTAGGCAAGCCACTTACCTCGACTGCTCGACTCAACTCGTAGCCATGTGTTTGGTTTTGTGGGTGGAGTAAAGGCGAAAAACTTGAAAGGGGGAACTTCTTCAAAGGCTGAATTACTGTCCGCTACGTTCAACTCGAGAAGAGAACAAATCTTTAAATGAGGAAACAAATCCTTACAGGAGAGCTTGTCTATCTTAGAATATGACATGAAAGAAATGAAGAAAATGAAAGAGTTCTTCGCTGCTCAACAATCACATGTCCTGCTTACTACATCACTCGTTTCAACTGAATGAACATTGTTTTGTTTGCTGACCAAGTTAGTAACAATATACCAAACTTTTTAATTTATATAGTTGATTTGCGTATAGTTGGTTTCTATATTACAAATTCTAGTAGTTTACTTTTTAATTTTTTTTTTGCAATTCATCGGTAGTACCTGAGAGTGACAAGAAGAAATAGCCTATAGAATAGTGATTGAAGCTAGATATGGATTGAATGTACAATGGTGCAGTACTTAGATGCTCGCGGATCTGTTTTGACCCCTTACATATTTTGAACAACTAACTTAGCAAGACTCTGTGCTTACTGTTTGCTTCTCCTCCTAGACACAATTATATCAATTAGTTGTTGCACTAACATCAGTGATACATGCTTAGCAGTTCCTTTCTACATTTAATGAATCAATGGACCAACCAAATCCAGTAGCAGTTCCTTTCTACGTTTGAATCTATAAACATAGGTTCTCTATGAAGACATAAGCACGCCATAAAAAGAAAATTCCAGATGAACTTGTCAAGTTCGAAACAAAATAAAGTTCAAATTCATTAGAAAGAACATCCCCACTGTTAATAGATTGGTATATGTGCCAACAAAATATAGAGACTAACAGACACCTTCTCATTGCATAGTGGTTAGTGATAATTTGGAACATGTTCATCACTGTTTTCGGTTAAAGATGGGTCATGCCTAACAGCATCAAGGATGCCTACATCAGTTGGAGCTCTTGGAAAGTTGATAATTCCATGTAAACAGAACTTGCAAAGTGTTTCGTCCACCTGTGTTCTTGTTAAGAGATATATGGTGTTCCTATAGATAGGTGAAAGAAAATTGCAGTTGCTTGAACTCGGTCCATTTTCTAATCCTTCTATTTATTCTCCTATATCTGAAGCTGTTGGATTGGAAAAAACTCGTTTTTGTTGATTGCTTGTCGTTAGGCATCTTGTTACTCATTTAGTTTAATGAGTTCAATGAATGCTTCTGAAAAATATATTTTTCCGAGGAGTACAGTGAGAAAGCTCCACGAGAGTTTGTCATACTCCTTGGACATATCAAGCTTTATGACAATATTCTCCTCTTTAAATTTACATATGTTGTTTTACCAATAGTTATTTATCATCTTTTCAAACTTTTGTACTTACAGGTTTTGAAAATTGAAGCTACTAGTCAAGATAAAAGTTTAGAATATGCACAAGCTCATTAATTATTTTGTTAGGACTGTTATTCAAAACTTGATATCATAATGTAGCTCAGGATGTTAGCTAAGTTTTTTTGTTAAGGTGTTGAGAAAATATAGAAACTAACATCATCATGGGATGTGTACTTGATATATTATCTTTTTATATCTAGATTTTCAATAGCAATTTCATATTTATTGATAAAAATAACTTTGTGTCATTGAGCTTTAGGACTACTCATGATTAATAAGAGACCAGGAATATGATTGCTAAATTACAACATAATCTATGACCAGTTAAAGGTTGGTCGCTAAAAAAGATTAACGATTGGAATATATATATTTTCAACGTCTATTAGGGACGAGATATGTAGTTTAAAACTATTTCACGACTAGATTGTTTGTTCATCTCTAAAAGATAATCAAGGACCAGTAAAAGGCTGGTCGCTAACTGTCACGACCCGAATTAACCCTTAGAACGGGCTCGTAACGGCACCTAGTTCCTATGACTAGGTAAGCCTAGAATATACGGGAAAATAACACAAAACAGTAATAAAACAATAAAGGTGTAGCAATAACTATAAAACTTTAGTCGCTCGGCATTTACAACTTTCATTTTCCCAAAACCCAGAATATCACCAAGTCACAAGCTTTATACAACTATAGCTCTATACAACGGAATAAAGAAATTGTGTATATGTCTATCTCCTATGCCTATAGTAGAGTAGATTGGGACACCTGAGATTCTGCGGACGCGGTAGAATTATCTCGCGGTCTCCTGAGCAAGTTTTGTAGTACTCCTAGCCAAAATGCTGCGTACCGGTACCTGGATCTGCACATGGGGAAAACATGCGCAGGAAAGGGCGTGAGTACTCCACATTCGGTACTCCATAAGTGCCAAGCCTAACCCCAGTGAAGTAGTCACGAGGTCAGGTTAAGTCTCTACTGAGTTTGAAAATAAGACAGTTATAAGTTTGAACAATGACATAGAAATAGCTAAAATAAGCAGAGTTTAAAGGAAACTAGAAGAAATAATAAAGAAAAACCCTCGGCTTAGCACGACATATATCTCAACAGTAAATATGCAATGCAGTATAGGGGGAAAGCTCCCGGATCTCAGTCCGTAGTCCAATTTTAAATATGCTATGCAGTACAGGGGAAAAGCTCCCAGTTCTCAGTCTGTGGGCCCAATTTAAATATGCAGTGCAGTACACGAGGAAAGCTCCCGGATCTCAGTCCGTAGTCCCAATTTCAATATGCAGTGCAGTACAAGGGGAAAGCTCCCGGATCTCGATCCGTAGTCCAATTTAAATATGCAGTGAAGTACAGGGGGAAAGCTTTCGGATCTCGGTCCGTAGTCCCAATTTAAATATGAGATGCAGAATGCTATCGGATACGGCGTAATTAAAATATTCAAGATAACATAAAACTACCTAAGCATGGAGAAAATAGTAGGAAATACGGGGAATTCAATGAAACCAGGTAGGCATGCTCATTCCTATGCTATCTAATCAGTTATAATATGAAGCAGTAATATAGGAATGAAATGAGTTATGACATGGGAGGAAAAAAACGGGAATTTAGCAACCATGACCCGTGTACGCACTCGTCACCTCACGTACAAGGCGTCCACATAGTAAAATCAGTATAAAAATGCCTAAGGGAAATCTCCAACATAGAGTTAGGTAAGCCACTTACCTTGACTGTGCTAATAAACTCAATACCACGCTCTTTCCACGAGTATCCGACTCCGGGTGGCCAGAATCTATTCAATTCGATTGCATAATGTATATATCACTTCAAGGGAACAAAATAGCTAATTAATTCGAAGCTAATACGCGAAATTAGGAAATTCGCCCAAAAAGTCCCCCGGGCCCACGTCTCGGAATCGGGTAAAAATTATATTTTCCTGACACACGTTCACCTATCGGCCGAAATTGTCGAAATTCCAACTTTATCCAATTCAAGCCTAAATCTACAACCGACCTCGAAAATATATTCCGAACATGCTCCTAACCCCGAAATCACCCAACGAAGCTAACGGAGTCGACGGAATGCCATTCTGGATCCGTCTTTACACAGTTCTAGCTACGACCTGATTTCAAAAGCAAAAATCCACATTTAAAGACTAACTGTCCAAAATTACTCTGGATTTCACCTCTAAACGCTCTGACGAGTTTCAATAACATAAATAGACATGGGAGAAGCAGTTATTAGGGTATCGGGGCGCTAACTCTCAAAATGACCGACTGGATCGTTACATTCTCCCCCTCTTAAGAAAATTGTTCGTCCTCGAACGAGTATAGAAACATACCTGAAGCTGAGAAAAGGTAAAGGTACTGACTCCGCATATCCTGCTCGGTCTCCCAAGTCGCCTCCTCGGCCGGATGACCCCTCCACTGAACCTTGACTGAGGCAATATTCCTCGACCTGAGTCTTCTGACATGCCTGTCCAGTATAGCCACAGGATCCTCAACATATGATAGATCCTTGTCCAACTGGACTGAAACTGAAATCCAAAACATGAGTCGGATCATCGTGATACTTCCGGAACAGGGAAACGTGGAATACCATATGAACTCCTGCTAGGTTGGGAGGTAAGGCCAACTCATAAGCAACCTCCCCAACTCGCTGCAACACCTCAAAAGGGCCAATGAACCTCGGACCTAGCTTACCCTTCTTCCCGAATCTTACGATGCCCTTCATAGGCGATACCCGAAGCAAAACCCGATCACCAGTCATAAATGCCAGGTCACAAACCTTTCGGTCCGCATAACTCTTCTGCCTGGACTGAACTGTGCGAAGTCTTTCCTGGATCACCTTCACCTTGTCCAGGGCATCCTGAACCAAGTCTGTGCCCAACAATCGGAAACCATCCTACTGGAGACCTGCACCTCCTACCATGCAAAGCCTCATACGGCGCCATCTGAATGATGGACTGGTAGCTGTTATTATAATCAAACTCTGCAAGAGGAAAGTATCGATCCCATGACCATCCAAAATCCATCACACGGGCACGAAGCATATCCTCGAGAATCTGAATTGTGCGCTCGGACTGTCCGTCCGTCTGAGGGTGAAATGTTGCACTGAGATCTATCTAGGTACCCAACTCACTATGCAAGGCTCTCCAGAAGTGTGAAGTGAACTGAGGGCCTCGATATGATATAATGGACACTGGCACACCGTGCAACCGGACTATCTCCCGAATGTAGATCTGGGCCAACCTCTCAGAAGAATATGTAGTCAACACTGGAATTAAATGAGCTGATTAGGTCAGCCGGTTGTTGCTCCCAAACACACACGCAAGTATACGTCGTCGACAAGTAATATAGGATTGTAAGTCCAGATATTGTACCCACGGGGACTTATGATTAACTATCAACTAAATTAAACCCAAACAATTAATCTATTCAAGCGAATCCTAAAGTATGAATATTTAACTAAAATTAATCTAGAATAGTAAACTATGAAATTAAAGAAACAAGTTGGCGAAATTAGGCATGAGTTCAATAAGAGCCGATATTCTAGAGCTATGGGTTAGCTAACAATCCCGTTGAGTTTTCCACTTAACTCTTCTAATTAATTTATCTGGTTTATTGGTTGACAGGGTTAATATTGCTCGTAGCCTTCTCCCGAAGTACAACTCGCCTA
Source organism: Nicotiana undulata (assembly GCA_005239495.1). NCBI lineage: Eukaryota > Viridiplantae > Streptophyta > Magnoliopsida > Solanales > Solanaceae > Nicotiana > Nicotiana undulata. The sequence goes on from ML283204.1 coordinate 74,252, forward strand.
TTCAAGCTAACCTAACGCCTATATTCCTATGAAATTAGGATTAACAAGAACGCATTAATAATTCATGTATAGTAACCAAGCAAGGCGATTAGGTATATTCTTATCCTAACCGCAAATCCGCTCCCCTTAAGGGTTAAGATCTTGCTCTACCCAATCTTATATGCAATCTAGAATTCCCTCTCCCGAGTTCAATCCTAGATTCATAGGTAGTATTCAATTGGTGATCAAGCAATCAAATACTTAAGCGTAAGATTGAATAAATAAACCAATATGATAAAATAATAAGAACAATTCAAGCTTCAAACTACAACGTTCATGTAGCACCCAAAACTCTAGAACTAATAAACTATGAAATTAAAGGAAGAGAAGAGAAGAAAAACTAGGTAGAAGCCTCCTCCAAGCGTGATGTGTGTTCCTCCACGTGAATTCTCCTTCAAAAAATATGTTCGATCCCTAAAAATAACGTTCTCCCATGTATATATACCAAGTAGGGTCGGGACCAAACAATTATACCTTCTCCCACACGAAAAAGAACTTTTTTTGACGCCTGGACGCGGCGCGGGCACGGCCTAACATGCTCTCTGATTCTGCCGCGTTTAAATCCACGGTCGCGTTTGCGACCGCGTGTTTCACCCTGTTCTGTTCGGAATTTGAAAATTTGTAAAACATGAAAGTTGTAGCCCATTGAGTTAGCGTTCCAACCATATATTATACACCCCAGATGGCGTTTGGAGAAAAACGTTATGTCCATATTACTAGACAGTGCACAATATGCCTCATCGAATCTTCGTTTGCTCTTCAACTATCAAATTTTACCCCCGAACACGATCCCGACTTAATTCCTTTTGCTTTTACTCAGACTTCAAAGCTTCAAATCACTTAAATTCAATCCATAACATCTATATAGCTCAGAATCACACCTACAAGGCATAAAACACACAATTAGTGCAAAACACTAGCGATTAAAGCTCAAACTCAATTAAAGTTCAGTAAACTCGAGTGTAATAAGCGAATAAAATACGTAATTATAGGCTATCATCACCGGTCCACAATCACCCAAAATAGAATCATGCTTCCCCAAGGTCCGAGGAAGTCCAACCACAAAATCCATGGTGATCCGCTCCCACTTCCACTCTGGAAGCTTAATCTGCTGAAGTAATCCTCCCGGTCTTTGATGCTCACATTTGACTTGATGACAATTGAGGCACTTGGCTACAAACTCTGTTATATCTTTCTTCATCCTTCGCCACCAATAGTGCTGTCTTAGATTCTGGTGCATCTTCGCGGTACCCGGATGGATGGAATACCGCGAGCTATGGGCCTCTTCAAGAATCAACTACCGAAGTCCATCTACATTGGGCACAAAAATCCGGCCCTGCATCCTCATCACACCGTCATCACCTATGGTCACATCCCTGGCATCACCATGCCGAACTCTATCCTGAAGAGCCCGAAGGTTGGGATCATCATACCGGCGCTCCCGAATGCGGTCATAAAGAGACGATCGAACAACCACACAAGAAAATACCCGGCAAGGCTATGAAAGATCCAACCTCATGAACTGCCTGGCTAAGGACTGAACATCCAAGACTAAGGGCCTCTCAGCTGCACAAAGATATTCCAAACTACCCAAACTCTCCGCCCGGCGACTCAAGGCGTCGGCCACCACATTGGCCTTCCCTGGGTGGTATAATATAGTGATGTCATAATCCTTGAGTAACTCCAACCACCTACACTGAAGCAAATTGAGATCCTTCTGCCTGAATATGTGCTGCAAACTCTGGTGATCCGTGAATAACTCACAAGGAACACCATATAAATAATGACGCCATATCTTCAAGGCGTGAATAATCGCTGCCAACTCGAGATCATGAACATGGTAGTTTTACTCATGCACCTTCAACTGTCTGGACGCGTAGGCAATCACCCCTACCGTTCTGCATCAACGCTCCTCCTAAGACAATCCTCGAAGCATCACAATAGACTGTATAGGACCCTGAACCTATGGGTAATACTAACACTGGAGTTGTAGTCAAGGCTGTCTTGAGCTTCTAAAATCTCTCCTCGCACTCCTCAGTCCATATAAAAGGTGCACCCTTCTGGGTCAGTCTGGTCATGGGCGCTGAAATAGATGAAAATCCCTCGACAAAACGGTTATAATACCAAGCCAAGCCGAGGAAACTATGGATCTCAGTAGCTGAAGACGGTCTAGGCCAACTCTGCACCGCCTCTACCTTCTTAGGGTCTACCTTGATCCATCCGAAGATACCACATGGCCTAAGAATGCCACAGAATCAAGCCAAAATTCACACTTAGAAAATTTGGCATACAACTTCTTCTCCCTCAAGGTCTGAAGTACGGTCCTCAAATATTGCTCATGGTCCTCCTGGGACTGAGAATATACGAGAATGTCGTCAATGAACACAATGATGAAAGTATCGAGATACGGCCAAATACGCTGTGCATCAGGTGCATGAAAGCTGATGGGGCATTGGTCAGCCCAAATGACATAACAAAGAACTCATAGTGGCCATATCCGGTCTTAAAGGCAGCCTTCGGGATATCCGGCTCCCGAATCTTCAACTGATGATAGTCCGAACGAAGATCAATCTTGGAGATTACCCTAGCCCCTTGTAACTGGTCAAATAAATCATCAATGTGGGGCAATGGGTATCTGTTCTTCAGTGTCACCTTATTCAGCTGCCGGTAGTCAATACACATACGCATCGTACCATCAGTTTTCTTCACAAATAACACCAGAGCACCCCAAGGTGATAAACTGGGCCTGATGAAACCTTTGTCAAGCAACTCCTGCAACTGCTCCTTCAACTCCTTTAATGCAGGAGAGCCATGCGATAGGGAGGAATGGAAATGGGCTGAGTGCCCAACAACAAGTCAATGCCAAAATCAATGTCTCTATCGGGCGGCATACTCGGAAGATCAACTGGAAATACTTTAGGATAGCCCTAACAATGGGGACAGACTCAACTGTAGGGGTCTTAGCACCAACATCTCTCACATAAGCCAAATACGCATCACACCCCTTTTCAACCATCCGTTGAGCCTTAAGAAAATAAATGACTTTGCGGGAGTGTACTCTAAGGAGCCCCTCCACTCTAACCTCGGTAATCCTAGCATAGCCAGTGTCACGGTCTTGGAGTGACAATCAAGAATAGCATAGTAGGGAGACAACCAGTACATACCCAATATAACATTGAATTCTACCATACTGAGTAATAATAAATCATCCCTGGTCTCAAAACCACTAATAACAATCAAACACGACCGATATACGCGGTCCACAACAAGAGAATCTCCCATAGGAGTAGAAACATAAACGGGGGAACCCAAGGAATCCCGAGGTATTCCCATATGTGAAGCAAAATTAGAAGACGCGTACGAATATGTAGAGCCTGGGTCAAATAATACCGATGCATCCCTATGACAAACGGGAACAATACCTGTAATGACCGAATCTGAAGCAATAGCCTCTGAACGGGATGGAAGAGCATAATATCTGGCCTGGCCTCCCCCTCTAGGGCGACCTCTACCTCCCCGACCTCCGCCTCGAGCTGCCTGAGGTGGTGGGGTAGTAGCTAGGGCTGGAAGAATAGCTGGAGGACCAGGTGGAAGATGTGGAACCTGATAAGCCTGAGGTGGTGCACCCCTCATAGCTCTGGGCAATCTATGATCACATGACGAGGGTCACCACACCCAAAACAACCCCTTGGAGGACGTGGCGGCTGATGCTGACTCTCAACTGGCCTGCTGGACTGGCCGGTGATAACATCTCGAGCAGGAGGCACCTGAGATACTAGTGGTGCATAATAAGGCTCCTGAGGTCTAGAAGGAGCTGGAATACCATTGGCTGCTGGAAGAGCTGAATGAATGGGGCCACTCACAAAACCCCTACCATAGCGTGTTGTTGGTGCACGGGCTCCTGAAAAATGACCAGTCTCTCGAGACCTCTTGGCCTCTCTCTCCTCCCTATCCCAGGCTAACATAGTCTCAATCCTCCAGGCAATACTCACGAACTGCTGGTAAGTTATATCTGTCTCTAGTTCCCTGGCCATACTTGTCTGAATACTGGGGTGGAATCCCTTAATAAAGCGTCGGACCCTCTCTCTAACAGTGGCAACCAAAGCTGGTGCATGACGAGCCAAATCGCTATAACGGACTGCATACTCTGACACAGTCATAGTACCCTGGCGTAGCTGCTCAAACTTGGCACGCCAAGCGTCCTTGAGGCTCTGAGGGACAAACTCAAGCAAGAACATCTCTGAGAACTGAGCCCAAGTAAGTGAAGTTGCCTCGTCTGGACTACTAAGCTCAAAAGAACGCCACCACTGATAAGTTGCTCCCCTCAGCTGGAAAGTAGTGAAAGAATCCCCACTCGTCTCCAAAATACCCATAGTGCGAAGAATGCGATGACACCCCTCAAGAAAACCCAAGGCGTCATCTGAAGCTAGTCCACTGAACTCAGGTGGGTGGTACTTCTTGTACCTCTCAAGTCGGAGCTTCTCTTCCTTAGGAACAACTATCCTAGTCTCATGCTTAGCTGGAGATGCTGGGGGCATAGGAATATACTCTGGAACCTGCCCAATATGAACCCTATGCTCAGGAGTACGGGCTGCGGGAGTCTGTGTCCCTCCCCCGGCCTGGGTTGTAGCTGGGGCTATCGGGAGTAATCCCGCCTGAGACAGAGTACTGAAGGCACTCAAAAACTGAGCCAATGTCTCCTGGAGGGCTGGAGTAATAGTAGGGACCTCCTGTGCCCCTCCAACTGTGGTTGCTGGGGGATCCTCTGCCTCTGCTCTCGCCGGTGCTCGGGCTGCACCGCGTACTCGTCCTCTGCTCTGGCCCCTACCTCTGACGGCTCTGGCGGGGGGCTCAAGTGCCTACTCATCAGTACGTCCGGTACGAGTACGAACCATCTGCAAGCAATAATTGAATAGAATTTAAGAATTTTGATGACAGTAACTAGCACGATAAGGAGTTCCAAAGAATGCCTCTCGAAGATAGATACGGACGTCTCCGCACCGATCCGCGAGACTCTACTAACCAGCTTGTGACTTGTGACTCCTATAAACCTAGACGCTCTAATACCATCTTGTCACGACCCGAATAAACCCTCGTAACAACACCTAGTTCCTATGACTAGGTAAGCCTAGAATATACGGGAAAATAAGACAAAACAGTAATAAAACAATAAAGGTGTAGCAATAACTATAAAACTTTGGTCGCTCGGCATTTACAGCTTTCATTTTCCCAAAACCCGAAATATCACCAAGTCACAAGATTTATACAACTATAGCTCTATACAACGGAATAATGAAATTGTGTATATGTCTATCTCTTATGCCTATAGTAGAGTAGATAGGGACACGTGAGATTCTGCGGACGCAACAGAATTATCTCGCGGTCTCCTAAGCAAGTGTTGCATTACTCCTAGCCAAAACGCTGTGTACCGGTACCTGGATCTGCACATGGGGAAAACATGCGCAGGAAAGGGCGTGAGTACTCCACATTCGGTACTCCGTAAGTGCCAAGCCTAATCTCAGTCAAGTAGTGACGAGGTCAGGTTAAGGATCTACTGAATTTGAAAATAAGACAGTTATAAGTTTGAACAATGACATATAAATAGCTAAAATAAGCAGTGTTTAAAGGAAACTAGAAGAAAAACTAAAGAAAAACCCTCGGCTCAGCACGACATATATCTCAATAGTAAATATGCAATGTAGTACAGGGGGAAAGCTCTCGGATCTCAGTTAGTAGTCCCAATTTAAATATGCTATGCAGTACAAGGGGAAAGCTCCCGGATCTCAGTCTGTAGTCCTAATTTAAATATGCAGTGTAGTACAAGAGGAAAACTCCCGGATCTCAGTCCGTAGTCCCAATTTAAATATGCACTGCAGTACAGGGGAAAGGCTCCCGGATCTCGGTCTGTAGTCCCAATTTAAATATGCAGTGCATTACAGGGGGAAAGCTCCCAGATCTCGGTTCGTAGTCCCATTTAAATATGAGATGCAGAATGCTATCGGATACGGCATAATTAAACAATTCAAGATAACAATAGGCAAGAATAAGGTAAAACTACCTAAGCATGGAGCAAATAGTAGCAAATACGGGGAATTCAATGAAAACAGGTAGGCATGCTCATTCCTATGCTAACTAATTAGTTATAACATAAAGCAGTAATATAGGAATGAAATGAGTTATGACATGGGAGGAAAAAAATGGGAATTTAGCAACCATGAACCGTGTACGCACTCGTCACCTCACTTACACGACGTCCACATAGTAAAATCAGTATAAAAATGCCTAAGGGAAATCCCCAACACAGAGTTAGGCAAACCACTTACCTTGACTGCACTAATACACTCAATACCACGCTCTTGCCACGTGTATCCGACTTCGGGTGGCCCAAATCTATTCAATTCGATTGCATAATGTAAATATCACTTCAAGGGAACAAAATAGCTAATTAATTCGAAGCTAATATGCGAAATTAGGAAATTCGCCCAAAAAGTCCCCCGGGCCCACGTCTCGGAATCGGGTAAAAATTATATTTTCCGGACACTCTTTTACTTAGGAGTCTAACCATATAAGAATTTCTCAAATCGGAGGTCAAACACCCAATCAAAACTGAATAATTTGGTCTATGAAGTTCTTCCCATTTTTCCCATTTTCTTCCCTCAAATTTCGAAATTTAAGGTCGAATTTAAGATTGGAATCATGGAATTTGATCTAAATAGGTTAGAAATAACTTACCCAAATCACCAAGGTGAAAAAGCCTCCAAAACTCTCCTCTCCCGAGCTCCCAAAAATAAAAAATGGTGAAAATAACATAAACCCTCGGAATTAGACTTTTAAAAGACTGCCCAGTCATTTCTACTATGCGATCGCGGTGAAGTCATTTCTACTATGCGATCGCGTATAACGAGTCACGATCGCAGAGGGTATCTTCCAGGCGCCTCAAATTCCTTCAGTGCGATTGCGATTAAAGGTCTTCTATCGCGGACCTCCTTCCCTCAAAGCTATGCGATCGCGTATGGTGTTCTGCGATCGCGGAGAACAAACGTTGGCCCTTTCCTCATACCTAATATCTACTATGCGATCGCGGAGACCAATATTCCCATGCATTGCGATCGCGGTTATCATTGTGCGATCGCGAAGAACAAATCAGAGGCCTCCCATAAATACCTTATGTGATTGCGGAGCAATACCTGCGATCGCGGAGAACAAAACACTGCTGGTGAAAAACCAGCAAAACCAGCTAAGTCTATAAGGCCAAAATGCCCGTTTGAACACCCGAAACACATCCGAGGCCCCCGTGACCTCAACCAAAACCACCAACTGACCCTAATACCTCATTCAAACGTGGTTGAGCCTTAAAAACACGTCTCATAACATCAAAATCATCAAATATGCATAGATTCAAGCCTAAGAACTTATGAAATTTCTAGAATTCACATCTGATGCCGAAACATGGCTAAACTCATCCGAATGATCTCAAATTTTTCACACATGTCATAAATGACATTACGAACCTATTTTTTCTTTCGGAGTTCCATTCCGAGTCCAATATCAAAATCTCACCTATCGGCCGAAATCGCCGTAATTCTAACTTTAGCCAATTCAAGCCTAAATCTACAACCGACCTCGAAAACACATTCCGTGTTTCCTAACCATGAAATCACCCAACGGAGCTAACGAAGTTGACGGAATTCCATTCCGGATCCGTCTTCATACAATTCTAGCTATGGCCTGATTTCAAAAGCTAAAATCCACATTTAAGGACTAAGTGTCCAAAATCACTCCGGATTTCACCACTCAATGCTCCGAAAAGTTTTAATAACATAAATAGACATGGGAGAATCAGTTATTAGAGGATCGGGTTGCTAACTCTCAAAATGACCGACCGGGTCGTTAAACTAACAAGGTTTAACGACGGGAATATATGAGTTTTTCATCGTATATTAGGGACGAGATATGTAGTCTCTAAAACTATTTCACGACTAGAATTTCTGCCCGTTTCTAAATCATTTTAACGACCAATTTTTTTGACCCGTCGTTATTGACTTTTAGTGGTAGAGAATATTACGACGGGTTGCGACCAGCTTTATCCCGTCGTAATTTCTCCTTCGGGGACTAGCTTTGGCCTTTTGGGGACCAGATTTCCCTTCCCTAAAAGCTATTTTTCTTGTAGTGTTTCTAGATGTAAATCATGGTAATGCTCTTGTATTTTGGCGACCTTCGTAGCTTGGTTGAGTTAGAGGGATTCAGTCTTGACGGTTTGGTTAAGTGCAAATGGAATTCAGAGAGTTATTGATGGGTTCTACCATGATTTGATATGTATATTTCCTACTGGAGTGTGGGGCATGTTGTGTATTGTTATTCCTCCAGGATGAAATCAAGTGGAATGTTATTGGCTAATCAAGCATGTAGTGGCTTGCGACTCGGAGTTGGTTTTCATATTTTCGTATTTTTCATATGATGGCATAATGGGTGCGGTGTGTTGTGTAGTATTGAGAATTGCAGGTGCAAGGTCACAATTCGGTTTTGAAAGGAAGGTCATGAAATTCGTAGGCAGCATAGACGGTTTCAAATTACAAGATAATGATATGACTATTTGGTATGTCTTGATGAGAGTATACATTTCAGGAAGGACAATGTTTTTGATTTATGGAAACTTCATTAGTTTTGCGGCACTCTCCTGGTTGATCAACTGTAGATATTCAAATTTTGCTTTGTGGCACAAAAGGATTATAGAGGTATTCCTCATGGTATGATCGTGTATTGGAGAAGTTCTAGACATTCTGGTGGTAGAGTTGGGATCAGATATGGTAGTACGTGTGTTCTATGAATTTGGAGACTTGGAGTTCTCAGGAGCATATTGTTTCATAGTTTTGGGTGGTGAGGTTGTGGACGAAGCTAGCTAAGTGATAGTGTGTGTTGTGATTCAGTTATTGTTGACTTTCGAAAGGTTATTAATCTATTTTTGGGTGACATAGTCGATTTGGGGGTCCAATGGTAGGCCCAATTAGGGATGTGTATTCTACACCGAGTCGGATTGGTTGGGTTCCAAACTGCTATTGTTGAGGGATGTGTCATTTAGTTTTCATTAGGCTTATTCGTGTTCTGAAATGATTTATGGGTTACTTTTCTATGCTGCGAGGAGTTGTGATTCGTTGGTTTTGGCCACGCATGGTGCGCCTATGTTATGGTCTTATAGCATAATTTTAAGCGAGATGCGTATTTTAGTATTATATTATTGAGGGCGTACTGGTTATGTTCTTTTGGGTTTTGTGTGGCATTGTATTGCCTGATTCTTCGTGGTTATGATAATGCACTTTGAGTACTAGACGTCAAATTATGTGAGGTTGTTGAGTTTGAGCATTTATGACTTGAGGTATTTCATGTGGACCAGCGTTTGAATGGGGACGCGCCTTGCAGCAGAGTTATGTTGGGATATGATCCTTGTGTTAGATTTGTGCATTATGGTTCTACATTGTGTGATGGGTTTTTAGTATCTCGTTGTGGAGGTATTTATTGAGCTTGCGGGACGGTTCTCTCGTTGGAGTCATTTTCTATGTTTGAGTACACTTGGCTTGTTGCTTATTGGTGCACGGATTGCACGATTGTGGCTTTAGATTGTATTGATGCAGCATGTCACTAGAGTGGTTTTGAGTGATGAAATAAGGTCATCGGGCCAAGAATGGGTGTTATCGGATCTGATTGCGATATATTTGGAAGGATATTGATGTTGATTGGCTTAGAAATTTGCTATAGTTCCTATCGAAGGAGAATGAGATCCACGATTTGTTGATCTGACGGATGGTTATGGGTTTCTGTGTGTTTCTTCATCATTGGCAGTATATAAAGGTGTTAGAACGGGGCTTTATTCGATGAGAGGTGTATTGCCAGCATTGGGTTATTTGAGCAGCCACTATGATTAGAAATTATCGCTATGAGTGCTTGAAATATGTGGTATATCATGTGATCTCAACTTGGGTTATGACTATGGTTTGATAAAGCTTGTTAAGACTTATTCAATGTGTTGATGCGAGATTCTGATATTATAGGAATATCAGATGTACAAATTGGATTCTAAGGCTTATGGTCTAGGTTGGATGAAGAAGTTTCAGTTGTGCTATCAGACCTATATAGGATAGGGTGACGTGGGATCACCCCGGTTATGTTCATGGTAAGCTTACCCGAAGATTTGATGGTGTTGAAGAACAACTATTGGCACGTTCGAGGATGAACGTATGTTTAAGTGAGGGAGGATGTAACGACCCGGCCGGTCGTTTTGAGCATTTGTACTTCGCTCGGTTATTTGAGGGCATGAGTAGCTCCGTGTGATGTTTCATGACTTATGTGAATCGCCGGTTTTGGTTCTTAGGTATTCGGAATTGATTTAGAAAAATGATTCTCAACTAGAAGCTTCAAATTGGAAAGGTTTGATCAAGTTTGACATTTTGAGAATTTGACCCTAGAACGGAGTTTTGATGGTTCCGTTAAATCAAATTTGGATGTTTCTAAAAGGTTTCGGCACTAATTGGCAAAAATTTGGAAAGTTCATAAATTTGACCGGAAGTTAACTTTGAAGATATCGGATTCGAATTGTGGTTCCGGGAGTTGGAATATCTTCCTCATGTCATTTGGGACTTGTGTGCAAATTTTGAGTCCATTCCAGGATAATTTGATATGTTTCGGCGCGTTTTGGAAATTTGAAGTTCAAAGTTCATTGGGTTCAAATTGAGGTGTGATTCGTCGCTTCGATGATGTTACGTGTGTTTTGAGGCCTCAAGTGGGTCCGTGTGATGTTATGTGACTTGTGGGTATGATTGGACGGGGTCCCGAGGGCTCGGGCGTGTTTCAGATTGATTTCAGATAGTTTTCTTTAGTATTTTAGTTGCTAGTTCTGGTGTTCCGCACCTGCGAGTGGTATTGCGCAGGTGCGAGCCATGTGTCGCAAGTGCGCAAGAAGTCATGGCTGGAGTTCATCACAAATGCAGAGGAAAGATCGAAATTGTTCTGCAGGTGCATGGGGGTCGGCTGGTGAGTGTGGTTGCAGATGCGACAATCTAACCGCAGATGCGGTGGTCGCAGATGCGACAATTTGACCGCAGATGCGGAAGTACTGGGCAGAATGATAAATACAAGGGTTCGCGATTTTGGCTTCATTTTGACATTTCCAAGCTCGGATTGAGGCGATTTTGGAGATAATTTCATCACAAGGATTGGGGTAAGTGTCCTCTACTCGATTTTGATTATATTCCATGAATCTATCTTCGATTTTAGCTTTTGGTTGATGATTTCTAAACAGGAAATTTTGGGTTTTGGCCTAAAAGTTTCATAATATGAATTTTTGAGTTTTGAACATCGAATTAGAGTCGTACTTGAGTCAAACTAGTATTGTTCGACTCGTAATTGAATGGGTTGTCGGATTTTGTGAGTTTTATCAGGTTTCGAGGTGCGGGCCCGAGTTTGTTCGGTTTCGGGCTTTGATTCAAGATTCGATGTTTTATGATCGGGATTGGTTCCTTTAGCATTTTTTGATGTATTTGAATTGTTGTTGGTCAGTTTCGAGCCATTTGGAGGTCGGAACGCGCGAGATGACATCCTTGGAGAATCACTCGGCCTGCTCGCATTGGTATTGGCTTGTTCGAGGTAAGTAACTCTTCTAAACTTAGTGCTGAGGGTATAAAACCCCGCAACACGTGTTATGTGTTTGGTATTGAGGTGACGCACATGCTAGGTGACGGGCATGTGGGCGTGCACCCTGTGAATTGGGACTCTGAAGTTCCCATGGCACTTTATAGTGGCCCTATCTCGTTGTTATCTATGTCTCCACCATGTGATATAGTAATTGAGTTGTCAATCATGCTAGATGTCATGTTTAGACTTATGTTGATATTGTTGGGACCCTTTGAGGTCATTTCTGCTGTGGAGTTATACGATTTCATTTTTTTATGTACTCAGTCATACGCACTCATATGCATATCATATCTTTCTATTATTATTCGTTGATACATCACATCATCATTTATTGGCTAGTTTCATGACATTGTGAGCCCGAGAGAGAGAGAGAGAGAGACTAGAGTGATTGATAATGAGTGAGGCCGAGGGCCTGATTATGATGTTTTTTTATGGGATTGGGCTGCACACCACAACATGTTCATTTATGGGATCAGACTGCACGCCACAACATGTTTGATATAGGCCGAGGGCCTCATTGATTTATGCCATGATTGGATTGATATAGTGTTTGGGCTGTAGAGCCCCTCTGAAGTCTGTACATACCCCTAGTGAGCGCAGGTACCTACTGAATGATGATTTCCCGAGAGGCTGTATATGAGTGATGTTTGCCCGAGGGGTTGTATATTAATGAGTGGGAGGAAAAGTGAATTGATGCTCTCAGAGCTTGCATATGGTTTCATCATTGAGTTGCATCGCATTTGATATGCATAGAGATGCATTTTTGTTTCCTCATGTTATACAGTATCACGTCATTCATGACTTATTACACACATTGGTATGTGGGTATAGAGAAGTATTTTTTTACCTGAGATTTGGAAAGAGAATGGAAACTTCTTACTTATTGTTGAAAGGATTTTTGAGAAGAATCACAGTTTTCAAACTTACCTGTATAATTTGGTATTCCCGGCAAAAGAACTGAGTTTAACAAAAGTATTTGAAAAGCATGCCTATTTTCTAAAATTGTGAACAGGTTAAGCCCTTTTACTTCTGAGATACCCCTTTTATTACTTGTATTATGGTGTTTATGGATTGTTGTAGAATACCGGTATTGGACCTAACCTTGTGATAGCTCCTCACTACTTTCAACCTAAGGTTAGGTTTGTTACTTACTTAGTGCATGGGGTCGGTTGTACTGATACTGCACTTCTGCACAATGCGTGCAGATGTTAGCTGCAGTTATTGTTGTGTTCAAGGGTTGCTGGATTTGAAGATGTACCCGTCCATATTGCAGTTGCCTCTGTTGTTCGGGGTAGCCTTAGATTAAATTGTGTTTTTATCTACTTCAAGCATACTATGTATTTATTTCATTTCCGCTTTGTAAATTCTATTCTTATAAGCTCATGATTTGTACTACCAGAAATGTAATAGATTCATATAATTTATTATGTGTGATTGACTTGTTAAGATTATTGAAATTTGATATTTATTAGTTGGCTTACCTAGCGGGTTGGGTTAGGTGCCATCACGACTAGCGGATTTTGGGTCGTGACAATATACTATTATCTCTTTCTCTTTTTCAAGTTTTTAAATTTTCTTTTTTATTTAATACATATCATCTGTGTTTTTGAAAAGAATATCCTATGAATGATTTGTTCGTTAATTACTAAACAACTACATAGGGAAGGTTTTTCTGGTAAATGAGTTACTGTTTAATTTAGTTTAATTATCTGTTTACAAAGTTTGGTGTTTGTTTGGAGTGAACTTCTAAGTTTGGAGTTTTTTTTTTTGGAATGAACTTTCATTGAAAATAATTATTCTTTTCCTTGTAGGTGTGATATTACATACAATGTAAATTTGTTTTATATTTTTGTTACAACTTAGTTGAATTACTCGGTCAAATAATTAGTAATACATACTTCCACTTTTACTGTTTAGAATTATTTTAATATACTAACTAAAACAGAAATAGGTACTGTCAGTGCAAGATGTTAAATTTATTAAGATCGCGACCAAAAGAAAATATAATTAAGATTGTTTAAAATTATTATCTATTTTAAATAAGAATGTTAATCATAATATAAAGTAAAGAGTTTATCTTGAACTATCAAAATCATAGTATTATTTTTGCTTTGCCATTTCAAGAATCGAAGTAGAGTTTGCAAAATTATGTACCTATTGGTAATTCAAAAATGCTGCATAATAGGTGAATACGTTTTATTTCATGTAGGTACTTTATAAAGGTAAATAAGTATAAAATTACATATATCTAATTAAAAATTAATTTTTTAAGTAGTAGATTAAACGATATTAAATTATCTTGACCTCGACAAACAAGTCGCTACACGATAATCCATGTTGATTATTTATATAAACTAGTAGTTTATTGTTTCATATTTTATTTACTCAACGCTTTATTCACGACGCGAGGCGGCGTGAATGGGAGACCGGAGGTATGGAGGCAGGCCCTGGAGTCTAAAAGTTTCAAGTTGAGTAGGACTAAGACGGAATATGTGGAATGTAAGTTCAGTGACGTAATGGGGAAGCGGATGTGGAAGTCAGGCTTGGCTCACAGGTCATCCTCAAGAGAGAAAGTTTCAAGTACTTAGGGTGAATTATCCAGGGAGATGGGGAGATCGGCGGAGATGTTACAAACCGTATTGGGTGAGGTAGATGAAATGGAGGTTAGCGTCTAGAGTCATGTGTGACAAGAATGTGCCACCGAAACGCAAAGGTAAGTTCTATAGAGTGGTGGTTAGACCGGCCATGTTGTATGGAGCTGAGTGTTGGCCAGTCAAGAATTCACATATCCAGAAGATGAAATTAGCATAAGTGAGGATGTTGATATGAATGTGTGGGCACACTAGGCTGGATACGATTAGGAATGAAGATCTTCGGGAGAGGGTGGGTGTGGCTTTCATGGACGACAAGATGTGGGAAGCGCGACATAGATGGTTCGGACATGTGCAGAGGAGAAGCCTAGATTCACCGGTAAGGAGGTGTGACCGGTTTACTTTAGTAGGTACGAGAAGAGGTAGAGGGCGGCCTAAGAAGTATTGGGGCGAGGTGATCAGGCAGGACATGGCGCGACTTCAGATTTCCGAGGACATGGCGCGACTTCAAATTTCGTAGGACATGGCGCGACTTCAGATTTTCTAGGACATGGCTCTTGATAGGAACATGTGGAGGTCGAGCATTATGGTGGTTGGCTAGGGGTTAGTCGAGAGTTTTTTCCTCTTTATTCCGAGTAGTCTGATAGAGTTTTGTTTAGGTTTGTTAGCGGTCTATGTTGTGTTCACATTGTTGTTTTCCATAATTTTGTGTTATTGTCCTTTCACTTATTCGTTGTTATTATTTTCTTTCTAGCACATTTTGTTGGTACATGCCTTTTCTTTTGTTTCATTTATGATATTATTGTCTCTCTTGTCGAGCTGAGAGTCTCCGAAAAATAGCCTCTCTACCCTTTTCGGGGTAGGGGTAAGGTCTGTGTACACTCTACTCTCCCTATACCCCACTAGTGGAATTTCACTGGGTATGTTGTTGTTGTTGTTGTAAAGATTTATTATAATAATATCAATATTATTTTATAAGACTATGTATTACATGACTATGCATACACGTACAACGTACGACCCGAAAAATTAGTAAACGAAATAAAAATAAAAATCTCAAAAAGAAAAGAAAACATTAATTTACACCCAATCATGAAAGAACACATTAAAAAATGACACATTGGTGTTATCGAAATCAGTGTTCTTGGTAATCTTCACTATCTTCATGTGTGTTCTTGTTCCAACTACAATCTTAATCCAAAGTTTTAAGAAAAACTTCTCTAAATTTGTTATAACTTTTGCTAAAGTTTCCCCGCGACGACCCGAAGACAACCTCAACATTAGTTTATAAAACATTCATCAAATCAAGTAACCCATTTCAAACTTTCAAGTTTCCTAAAGACCCCAATAATGGTGTTTTGATTTGAAATGAAGAACCCAGACTCACTTCAGTTTTAATCAATAGGGACAACTGTTGGTTCAAACTTTCGAGCTAAATCAATGGTGGAGTCACAACAATGGTGAAAGTGGAGGAGGCAATGGTGGAAATGGTGGTGGAGAGAAAAAAAAAAGAAGAAGAAAGAAATAAAAAAGAAAAAAAAAATAAAAAAATCTATTTTTTGGGCTCTCCACGCGCCTATATTGGGTGAAATTCACTCTATGTGCCAACTCGGCAAGAAATACCTAATTGGAATAAGTTTCGAGTAATGCAAGTGCTTAATATGAACATCCTTAAATTTATGTGTCTAAATAAAACATCGTGCCAAATTTAAATGTCTCCATATGTGTTTAGCCTTTTTTTTATTTGAAGGAGCATGAGACGAAGTTGGTAGCAAGGAAATGATTACACTGATTAACAAATTTTATTCTTTTTATACTATAATTTGTTAAGTAATTGTACAACTACATTTATAAAACCCCTTATTTTTTACACGTGTCAATCTGTCACTTCCGATCGTGATATGGAATTATTGATAAATTTTGATCATTTCACTTCTAGAGAAAGTGAGAATTCTTATATTTCGTTGGATAAAAGAATTTTATATCATACAAAAAATAAGAATTTTTTTGTGATTTCTTGAGAAGCGCTTTTTTCAAAAGTACTTTTGAAGAAAAGCAGTTTGTGTTTGGCTAATAACTCTGAAAAGTACTTTTGAGCAATAATTTGTGTTTGGCCAAGCTTTTCAGAAAGTGCTTTTAAGTATAAAATTACAAATAAGGACATGAATAGATTTACTTAATAGCTAATATTATAAGTAAATAAATAATCTTAAATTTTGTTACTACATGCAATAATTAAAATCTTTTCATTTTATATAAGTAAAATATGAAAATTGTAATGACCCGACCAGTCGTTTTGACCAATTTCACTTCGCTCGGTTATTTAAGGGCATGATTAGCTCCGTATAATATTTTTTAACTTATGTGAATCGTCGGTTTTGGTATTTCGAGTTATTCGAAATTGATTTGGAAGAATGGTCTCAGCTAAAAGCTCTAACTTTGAAAGGTTTGACCAACTTTTTGACTTTTGAATAAACGACTTCGGATTTGGATTTTTATGATTCGGTTAGCTTCGTTGGGTGATTTTACACTTAGGAGTGTGTTCAGAATGTAATTTGGAGGTCCGTGATAGAATTAGGCTTGAATTGGCGAAAGTTAGAAATTTAGAAGTTATTAGGCTTGAATCCGAGGTTGAATTGGTGTTTTGGTGTTATTTTGGGTGTTTCAAAGGTTCGACTAAGTTCGGTAATGATATATGAATTATTTGAATTATTGGTTGAGGTCTTGAGGGTCTCGAGTGAGTTTTGGATAGGTTTGGGTTATTTTGTGCTCGTTTTTCTTATGTTTCGGCGTCGTTTCTTCAAGGATAAATGATATGATATTGAAAAAATGAGTTCTGATTTTTTTATTGAAGCATTAGATCCGTATCGTCATTACGGACCCGTAGCAAAAAGAATCGTCGAATTTGGACATTGTGTGTGGATTTTATGGTTATGTTACTAAGGTTGCCAGATTTTTCAGATTAATTCGAAATTGCCGCCGACAGCGAATTTAAAAATCTTCACGATTTGCAAATATTAAAACCTATATATATCCTACATTATAAGGTCAAATTTAGTGATTCAAAAGCCTAAGTTGACTAGAATTTCACAAGGAATCCATTGGAGGAATAAAACGCGAGTTTAGAAATCGTTTGGCTCAAGAAACGAGGCAGAGTAGCTGGCAGAAAATTTTATAAAATGAGGGTTTGTTCATTCGGTCATATTTTGAGTTGGGGAGCTCAGATTTGGGAGATTTTCACCATAGGGAATGGGGGTAAGTATTTTCTACTTATTTTTGGTTATATTTCATGAATCCATCTTGGGATTTGATTGATGATTTCAAAGTGAAATTGAGGGAGTTAGGACTTGAGTTTTGGAGATATTTAGGTAGGGATTTGAGAGACCAAACGGAGTCCGATTTTGATAAATTTTATATGGTTAGACTCGGGAGAGGATGAGGGTTTTGATTCTGCCATTTTTGACTTAATTCGAGATGTAAGCCCGGGGGCCGGGTTTTGGCCGATTTTGGATTTTTGGCATATTTTGTAGTTTTTATTGTGGAAGTTGATTTGTTAGCCTATGTTGATGGTATTAATCTGATTATGGTTAGATTCAGAGCTTTTGGAGATCGTATTTAGGGACGAGGCCATCCCGGAGTAGGATTTTACGTTGTTGAGGTAAGTAACATTTTTAATTAACTCTGCCTTTGAGGGTATAAACTCAGATAATTTGATATCGTGTGACTGTTTGGAGGTGATACCCACGCTAGGTAACGGGCGTGTGGGTGTATACCTCGAGGGATGGAGACTTGGTTCTTCCCCTGAGGCCTCATGGCCATCATCTGTGTTTATGTAGTTACTTGTTGTTGAACTTATTTGCCTTCATGTTAGAGATCATGCTTAGACTTTATTCATGATAATATTATTTGTACTCAGTCATAGAAATTATTGTACATGCTTACCTCAGTCTCTATTAATTGATGATATGTTGTGATACTTGATATGGGATGTGTCCCCTTATTTGTTGATGATGGTGAGGCTAGTGAGGTACATGTGTCACGACCCGAAAATCCACCTACAGGCCGTGACTGCGTCTAATGTTGAACCCGCTAGGAAGGACAACGTGTACAATTAAACTAACTTGATAACACAGAACTAACAGAATTAACTAGAATCAGTTTATAATTTTGAACAACGAAATTAGATAAATTTCAAAGCTAAGAGAAGAGAACGAAATCCAATACATCGCATAAGCCCCAAAATCGGGAGTCACAAACTCACGAACTTTCTATAGGAGTGCTAAATACAAAGTCTGAACGAAAAGTACACAATTCGTCTCAGAAATACTAGAAGAAACACAAGGCAGAGTAAGGAGCTAGGGATAGAAGAGACGCCAAAGGCCAACGAACGCCAGCGGTCTACCTTGAAATCTCTGAGGTGGACCGAAGGGTACTCCCTCAACGATGTCCACTGGGTCCGGCCGCGGGATCTGCACAACATTAAGAAGTGCAGTGTAACATGAGTACAACCGACCACATGTACTGAGTAAGTGCCGAGCCTAACCTCGGCCGAAGTAGTGACGAGGCTAGACTTGACAACAACCGATAACTTGTCCTATTCTACAACAAATAACATGGAAAAGAACAAGAAATAGCAGATAAGCATGGGATACGGGAGCAGATGATGGGGTAACAGGCGAGATAAAACAATCAACTAAGCATATAGAGGTAACCAAGAAAGGCAATTTAACAAATATGCTAATGAAACCCGTATAAATGTCAGAAATGCACATAACGGCATGGCATCACCCTTTGTGCTTTTACTCTTTTCCTCACAATGCGATGTACAATATAAAATGACGTGAATCATGGCACAACATCACCCTTCGTGCTTTTACTCTCTTCCTCACTATGCAACATATGATGTAATCAATATAAATCATGGCACGACATCACCCTTCGCGCTTTTACTCTCTTCCTCACTATGCAATATATGATGTAATCAATGTAAATCATGGCACGACATCACCCTTCGTGCTTTACACTCTTCCTCACCATAACAATGACAATTATCAAAATGGCAAGGGATGCAGCATAGTGGAAACACAAGTCATAATCACCCGTCAAGGGGAAATACTATCACTCAATATCATAACAATTGCCCGGCAAGGGTCTCAGCTATAACCACTCTCTTCAGGTATATCCTTTACAATTGGGCTCTCAATCGAACCATTCACATCACGGGTTTATCAACAAGGATTTTCAACAACAATCAACTTCAAAGTAGAGACAATTTCACAATATAATGAATATGGAAGTAATAACAAGAATTTTATCAAAAATAGACTCACGGGCATGCTTGACACACAATGCATAGGTACTCGTCACCTCACCTATGCATTGAACATGATAAACACATAGCACATAGAACACAATACCTATTCCCTCACCAAAGCTAGTCAAGACACTTACCTCAAGTCCAAGAATAGCAATTCAAGCTTCTAATATCGCCTTTCCTTTTGAATTCAACTCCGAAACGATGATATCTAGACATAATTAACTTATTAACATCAATAATGACTCATTAATACAATCCCATAGCCTAAACATACAATACCTAGCATTCTTCCAAAAACACCAAAATTCGTCCCCGGGCCCGCTTGGTCCAAACATGAGGCTTGGACCAAAACCCGATTACCCATACCCCACGAGTTCAAATAAATAATTTGTTTTGAAATACGACCCCAAATTGAGGTTGAATTACCCAAAATCCCATAAACCCTAACTCTACCCAAAATCCCTAATTTCTACTTTGATTTTAGGATTTTAGGCCTAGATTCTAGTGGTTGTGGCAGATTTATATTTCTGTTTTTGAGAAGTGGAAGAAGAGGTTTGAGAAGAAGTGGGTTAAATCCCGTAATGTTTCTGTTTTTGAACTCTGAAAATCGCTGCGCTAATTTGACTATCGCGATCGCGACAAGTGCCTTGCGATCGCGGAGGGTACTGGAGGCAGATTTATGCGATCGCGGAGTAAGGTGTGCGATCGCGGAGTTTGATGACATAAAGGGTCGCGATCGCGGCCCAGTGTCCTCGTTCGTGGAGAACAACTTAGTACCCAGCCCCCAACCCAGCACTACACTATGCGATCGCATGTGGCCCTCTGCGGTCGCGTAGAGCTCTCCCCTAGGCTCCGCGATCGCACCCTTGGCCCTAAGTTTGCGTAGGGTTATTTTTCCCACCCCAGCCCCTTATACATCGCGTTCGCGGGAGTTGCACCGCGATCGCGGAGAAGGAATCCCTGGACACCAGATGACAACAACAAAACCAAAAAATTCTAAGTGTTTTTCACTCCGATGCCTATCCAAAACTCACTCGAGCCCTCGGAGCTCACAACTAAAAACACACACGACTCCCAAATCATCCTACGGACTTATTCATGTATTCAAATCACATAAATCATCATAAACAAGGAATTACACTCCAAAACTCATAGAATTTTTCTTAAAATTTCATAAAGCTCAATTATTCCAATTTTGATATGAAACACGTCATATTAAGTCCGTTTTACACCAAACTTTACAGATAACTCATATAACATATATTAAACTTGTTGCGGGCTCCGGAACCATAATACGGGATCGATAACACAATTTTCACATCAAAATTCATTTTCAAAAACCTTTATATTTTTTAGAAAACAATTTTCTTTAAAATTCATTTCTCGGACTTGGGACCTCGAAATTCGATTCCGGGCATACGCCCAAGTCCCATATTATTCACGGACCCTCCGGGACCGTCGAATCACGGATCCAGGTCCATTTCCCAAAAATGTTAACCAAAGTCAACTTTAATCAATTAATTATTAGAAATTTCATTTTTCATCAAGTTTTCACATAAAAGCTTCTCGATTACCTGCCCGAGCTGCGCACAGATATCGAGGTGAGATTAACGGAGGCTTTCGAGGCCTCGAAATACAGATTTAGCTAAATTTATACAGGATGACCGTTTGGGTCATCACAATCTCCACCTCTAAAACAAACGTTCGTCCTCGAACAGACATAGAAAAGTACCTGAGTCTGAGAAAAGATGGGGATAACGGCTTTGCATATCAGACTCGGACTCCCAAGTAGCTGCCTCAGCAGGATGACCTCTCCACTAAACATGAACCGAAGGATAACTCTTCGATCTCAACTAACGAACATGCCTAGCTAATATGGCTACTGGCTCCTCCTCATAAGACAAATCCTGTTCCAACTGGACACCATTGAAGTCAAGAACATGGGATGGATCCGCAATATACCTCCGAAGCATAGATACATGAAACACTGGATGTACGGCTGATAAATGCGGTGGCAAGGCAAGTTTGTAGGCCACCTCTCCTACCTTATCCAAAATCTCAAATGGACCAATGTACCTAGGGCTCAACTTTCCCTTCTTCCCGAACCTCATCACGTCTTTCATAGGCGACACTCTAAGAAACACCTGATATCCTATCATGAATGCCAAATCTTGAACTCTACGATCCGCATAACTCTTTTGCCTGGACTGAGCTTTATGAAGTCTATCCTGAATAATCTTCACCTTGTCCAAGGCATCCTGGACTAACTCAAAACCCAACAATCTAGCCTCTCCTGGCTCAAACTATCCAACTGGAGACCGACACCGTCTACCATACATCGCCTCATACGGAGCCATCTGAATACTCGACTGATAGTTGTTGTTGTAGTCAAACTCAGCTAAAGGCAAGAACTGGTCCCATGAACCACCAAAATCAATGACACATGCCCGCAACATATCCTCCAAATTTTGAATAGTGCGCTCGGACTGTCCGTCCGTCTGAGGATTAAATGATGTGATCAAATCAATCTCGGTGCCCAACTCTCGATGAAATACTCTCCAGAAATGGGAGGTAAACTAAGCACCTCTGTCTGATATAATGGATAAGGGCACACCATGCAATCGAACAATCTCTCTCATATATATCTTTGCCAACTTCTCCGCTGAATATGAAACAGATACCGCAATGAAGTGCGCTGACTTGGTCAGCCTATCAACAACAACCCAAACCGCATCAAACATCCTCTGAGTCACTAGGAGCCCAACTACAAAGTCCATGGTGATGCGCTCCCACTTTCACTCAGGAAGTTGAATCTGCTGCATCAAACCACCGGGTCTCTGCTGCTCGTACTTAACCTGCTGACAATTCAAGCACCGAGCTACATAAGCTACAATATCCTTCTTCATTCTACGCCACCAATAATGCTGTCGCAAGTCCTGGTATGTCTTGGCAGCGCCCAGATGAATGGAATACCGAGAACTATGGGCCTCTTGAAGAATACTCTCAACATCAGGTACACAAATACGACCATGCATCTGCAGAACTCCCTCATCATCAACCGTAACCTGCCTGGCACCTCTGTGCCAGACTGTATCTCTTAGAACACATAGATGACGATCATCATACTGCCTGGCCCGAATGCGGTCATACAATGAAGAACGGGCCACAGTATGGGCCAAAACACTGCCAATCTCAGAAACCCCAAATCTCACAAATCGGTTGGCTAAAGCCTGAACATTCCGCGAAAGAGGTCGCTCCTCGACTAATAAATAAGCTAGACTGCCCATACTAACTGACTTCCGGCTCAAGGCATCGGCCACCATATTGGACTTCCCCGGATGATAGAGAATAGTAATATCATAATCCTTCAACAACTCTAACCACCTTCTCTGCCTCATGTTCAACTCCTTCTGTCTGAACATATACTGCAAGCTCTTATGGTCCGTGAACACCTCACATGGCACTCCGTACAGATAGTGCCTCCAAATCTTCAAAGCGTGAACAATAGCTGCAAGATCCAAATCATGAACGGGATAGTTCTTCTCATGAATCATCAACTGACGAGAAGGATAGGCTATAACCTTACCGTCCTGCATCAACACTGCACCAAGCCCAACCCGTGAAGCATCACAATATACGGTATACGGTCCTGAACCTGAGGGCAATACTAACACTAGTGTCGTGGTCAAGGCTGTCTTGAGCTTCTGAAAGCTCGCCTCACACTCATCAGACCACCTGAATTGAGCACACTTCTGGGTCAACCTGGTCATCGGGGGTGCGATAAGTGAAAATCCCTCCACAAATCGGCGATAGTAACCTGCTAAGCCCAAGAAACTCCGAATCTCTGTAGCCGAAGTAGTCCTAGGCAACTGCTGAAATCTTCTTAGGATCCACCTGGATACCCTCTGCCGACACAACATGGCCCAAGAATGCCACAGAACTCAACTAGAACTCGCACTTAGAAAACATGGCATACAACTGTCGTTCTCTCAGAGTCTGAAGAACAACTCGAAGATGCTGCTCAAGCTCCTCTCGACTACGCGAATAGATCAAGATATCATCAATAAACACAATCACGAACGAGTCCAAATAAGTCCTGAACACCCGATTCATCAACTCCTTAAAAGCAGCGGGGGCATTTGTCAACCCAAATGACATAACCAGAAACTCTTAATGCCCATAATGAGTACGAAAGGCCATCTTAGGAACATCAGACGCCCTAATCCTCAGCTGATAGTAACCAGATCTCAAGTATATCTTGGAAAACACTGTAGCACCCTGAAGCTGGTCAAATAGATCATCAATCCTCGGTAGAGGATACTTGTTCTTAACGGTAACCTTATTCAACTGCCGGTAGTCAATACACATCCTCATCGAGCCTTCTCTCTTCTTGACAAACAACACTAGAGCACCCCAAGGAGAAACACTAGGCCTAATGAAGCCTTTATCAAACAAATCCTGCAACTGCTCCTTCAACTCCTTCAACTCTGGAGGGGCCATACGATATTGTCACGACCCAATTCTCCCTCCGACTGGGTCTCGTGACGGCACCTAGTCTAGACGACTAGGTACGCCTATTACTTAGCAAAATTTTGATAAAACAGGTAAAATAATAGTAAGTGAAATAAATCATACTAAAGTCGACGCCGCTCGGCAT
>ML283205.1:600-41588 GCA_005239495.1 Nicotiana undulata
GAGCCTAAGTGTTTGCAAATAAATTAAAGACTTTAGCACAAACAAAGATAAAAACTTCAGCACATAGGGAGCCTAAGTTATTGAAAATAAACTAAAAAATTTCGGCATATAGTAAAAAACTTCAGCATATAGGGGGGAGCCTAAGTGTTTGCAAATAAATTAAAGACTTTAGCACAAACAAAGATAAAAACTTCAGCACATAGGGAGCCTAAGTTATTGAAAATAAACTAAAAAACTTCGGCATATAGTAAAAAACTTCAGAAAATAGGGGGGGGGGGTGAGCCTACGTGTGGGTGATGTGTGTGCCGAAGTTTTGTTCTGTGTGTGCTGAAGTTTTGTTCTTTGTGTGCTTAAGTTTTCTTCTTTGTGTGCTTAAGTTTTTTTGTTCTTTGTGTGCTTAAGTTTTGTTCTTTGTGTGCTGAAATTTTGTTCTTTGTGTGCTTAATCTTTGTTCTTTTTGTGCTTAATTTTGTTCTTTGTGTTTGCAAATAAATTAAAGACTTTAGCAGAAACAGAGATAAAAACTTAAGCACATAGGGAGCCTAAGTTTTTGAAAATAAACTAAAACTTCAGTACAGTAGAAATATACTCACAATCATTTTGCAAGCCAAGTCCATATTCTTAGTCATCTCTTCTTCCGCCCATATAGATACTCTGTAAAAAGTTTCATTTGCTTTTTTCCTCCGTTCGTAATACCAATCTCCCAACTTTTCTTGGATGAAATCTAACATTCTTAAAATAGGCATCTCTCTTGCTTTTAGTAACACAGAATTCATTGATTCTACAATGTTTGTTGTCAGCATATCATAACGTCGTCGTGGGAACCATGATCGAGCCCATCTTTCTGGAGGCTCTTCCATTATGTAATTGTATAGTTTCTTGTCAACACTTTTGAGTTGAGACATTAATTTATGAAAGTCTTCACGTTTGTATGACCTTGCAGCGCTTTGAAAAAGATTTAGTACCATGGCTTTTGCATGTCTTTGTTTTAAATTTTTCTCAAAGTGATAGAGGCAGATACCATGGTGAGCTTCAGGAAAAACTTTTCTAATCCCATTTGCAATTGACTGGTTTCTATCTGACAAGAAAACCAGTTCATCACGGATTTGAATTGCTTTTCTCATTTCTTCAAAAAACCAAATGTATGCCTCATTGTTTTCTGATTCTGCTACACCAAAAGATAGAGGAAATATTTGATTGTTTGCATCCTTTGACACAGCAACAAATAGAACGCCACGATATTTTGACTTTAAAAACGTTGCGTCTACTGCAATAACAAGTCTACAATAGGACCAACCAGCTATTGATGCTGCAGGAGCAAAGAACATGTAACAAAACATGTACAGTGAAACACAAAAAAAAAAATCACAAGAAACCTTCAGCACACAAGGGAGCCAAAGTGGTTTCAAATAAACTAAAAATCATCAGCACAATTTTTCTTATGCTTACCGATTCTGCTCGTCTCTTTTAATGCTTGTGTATGTTTCTGGGTTTCTATGCACCATCATGTGTAGGTATGAAGGAAGAATCTGATAATTCTCTTCCGGTGTACCCCTTATGCAAGCAACAGCTTTTTGAATAGCGCGCCATGCCTTGTGATATCCAATGTCAATTCCAAATTTCTTTTTCATTTCATTTTCTACAAAAGCTGGTGTAACCTCTATCTTTTTGTCTCGAACATGTTCTAAAAAATTTTCACTTATAAAATTTGATGTAGCATGCCTCTGATCTGATTTTCTTGCATTAACTGAGCATTCATGGTTGTTATGATATTTTATCACTCTGAAAAGTGTAGAATTTTTTATTTTGGTAGCACGCACTATCCAACCACATTGCTCCTCAATGCATTTCAGCTCATATCTCTTTGAACATGATCTAACAGCAGTAAATTCAACATTTTGGATTATCTCCAAGTTGTAGAAAATTTTAGTCATATTTTCCTTGTTCTCAAAAATTGATCCTACTCTTACTTCCTCGGGCAATGCATCATGGTTAAGTATTTTACATGGTGGGGATTCTTTCAGCTTTCTCCTCACTCTTTTTCTTGATTTCTTAGAGGCACTAGAATTTTCAGCAATCTCATCAACTGTATATGATGTTACCGGTATTAATTCCATATTTTCTTCAACTTCGTTGTCAATTTGCATTATTAGTTGTCCTTCTTCTACTTCCTCGTTGACAAACTGGTACGAATCTATGGGAGGAGGGGGTGATTGTTGTAGCATTCTATATTCTGAAGAAGATGAAGGTTGTTCCTCGTTGTTTACTACCACTATTGGATGACATAATTCATGTTGATAATCAGAAAATTGTTCTGAAGCAGCTATGTTGTCAAGAGTTTGGTTGAATGTTTCAGGTTCTAAACAACCTATACCGTGAGGAATATGTTGTATTTTGTCGATGACAAAATGACAATTCTTGTAGGCTGAATCAGTTGAGAGCAAATGTATACAAGTACTGAGTTCTNTAGGTTCTAAACAACCTATACCGTGAGAAATATGTTGTATTTTGTCGATGACAAAATGACAATTCTTGTAGGCTGAATCAGTTGAGAGAAAATGTATACAAGTACTGAGTTCTTCATCTGAAGTTACAAGCATACCTTTGCTTGTATTTAGTTTGATATCAAACCATATTTTTACGAAAAATCTGGTTGAATCAATATTTGTAACTTCAACAATTTTTTTCAGGAAAGAACTGAATGATACTTGACTACTAATAAGAACAATCTTTGTATCATGATCCAAGTATTTGAAGTCTGTAGTCCACCTCCCATTGAAATTAAGTACAACACAAATTGAACTCATCCTATAGAAGCATGTTTAGTGTCAAGTATTAGAATAAATAATTTAATTACGAAAAAAATCTGAAGGTTGAGAAAATGTACTGGAGAACAAAGATAATGAAAAATGTGATTAATGTAGGACAAAAGTTAAGCACAAACTATATTTTTAACTTGAGCATGCAGGAGAATGTTGAGCATGTTTAGTGTCAAGTATTAGCCTAAGTGTTTGCAAATAAAGTAAAGACTTTAGCTGAAACAAAGATAAAAACTTCAGCACATAGGGAGCCTAAGTTATTGAAAATAAACTAAAAACCTTCGGCATATAGTAAAAAACTTCAGCATATGTGGGGGGGAGCCTAAGTGTGGGTGCTATGTGTGCCGAAGTTTTGTTCTGTGTGTGCTGAAGTTTTGTTCTTTGTGTGCTTAAGTTTTGTCCTTTGTGTGCTTAAGTTTTGTTAATTGTGTGCTGAAGTTTTGTCCTTTGTGTGCTTAAGTTTTGTCCTTTGTGTGCTTAAGTTTTATTGTTTGTGTGCTTAAGTTTTGTTCTTTGTGTGCTTTGTGTGCTTAAGTTTTTTTCACATATATAAGCACGGTGTGCCTTGTGAGTTTATTCACTCAAACACAAATATTTAGCAGATTAAAAAAAAGACAAACAAATGGATGTTGTTATTAGAAAAATTGTTGACGAAATAAAACAAGATATAATTGAGGCTTTTGAGGTGAAGATAGATGAGTTGATAGAGAAGTATGACAGGGATTTGGAGAAGATAAAGAGAAAGCTTGATAAGCTTGAGATTGTTGTTTTGAATGTGTTTCTGTCATTTTTTTAAATATTATTTCTCTGTAAAGTATGTTTAATATTATTTTTCTGTAATAATATTAATAATTAAAAGAAAACTTCAACATATCTGCTGAAGTGTTTTGGAAAATGAACTAAAAATATCTTAATTAAGCATAAACAATTCGTTATTGAAAAACTAGAACTAAGCACATTAATCAATTCTTCACTGAAAATCACTGCTCTGAAGCACATTATCAGATTCGAAAACTTAAGCATAAACAATTAAGCACATTAATCAATTCGTCATTCAAAATCAATTAGATTCGAAAACTAAATTGCAGTACTTACATTTTTTATTTTGAATTTTTGAATTTCGTCTGATTCAAATTCCAGGTGTGGGAAAAGTAGATCTAAGAAGAGACGGAGTGATGGCGAAGTGTTTTGTGCGTGATGCAAATCGTAGAGTTTTTATATGTTTTGTCAGGGGTAGAATTGTCAAATTACTACCGATTTTTTGTCAGCTGGCTACCAAATCAATAATTTATAAAAATAGGGTATAGGTTAAAAAGTGGCACAAAAATAGGGTATGGCTGCAAGTCCCCCAGTTTAACAAGGCCATGAAGCCCGCATCCCACTCCACTTAATAGTTTTGAGGAATTAATCTAAATAGCCGCTCATCCAACCACTTAAATTAAAAATAGTCGGTGGAGATAAAATATATACATAATTATGTATTATATATGTATAATTTAATATAATCAATATATTATTTATGTACATAGCTAGAAAAATAAATAATGAATATAGCCGGCTATTTTTGTAAACAACGATTTTACTCTCCACGAATTTAGTTGAATTCAAATTTGATTTCATCAACAAGGTACAAGGAGGTGTGAACAGAAAATCATTTCCAAACAACTATACTGAAAAAATTCAGGTTATTCCAGTCTTTTTTCTTTCTTAAAATTTAGTCACATGATATCATAATATTCTACTGGATTAGAGTCCAAGTAAATTACACATTGGATGTGCGAACGATGTGTTGCATGAAAGTAGAAAAGAAAAGAATCTAGTTGTAAGTTGTTGGATACTTTGTATATAGACCAGACAAGATAGTTAAAAATAATAGTTATTCACCTAATCCGATTCACTAAAAATGGGCTGGATAATTGACTTTTTTAAATCGGGTTGAATATGGATAATTACTCATATTATCCATTAGAAAAATGAGTAACCAATGGGTAAAATATGGATAATACAATTATTGAAAAATTATTTCAGTAATGTTCTTCTATTGCAAAGGGCAGCAAATTCATATTAGAGCTTGAGGTTAATGTGAAGTCATGAATGGATAATATGGTTACTCATTTAATCCGCGAGTTAACCCGTTTATTACACGTGTTAAATATGGGTCGGATCGGATAATTTATCCGTCTTTTCTCTTACCAATTTCAACCCGAATCATATTCGATCTGCCCCGCCCATTTGCCACTCCTAGTTGTATTGATATGAGACTTTGGGGAAACATCGTGAGTTTGATCTAAATCGGACAATATCGCATCATTGTAAACCTATCATTCGAATAATTGAGCGCACCGTTATTTCATGTTAGCTTTTCCCTCAGAAATTATGATTGAAAATCGATGAAGATTTACCCCAAGTCAACATTATTACATACTAATTAGGTGCCGATTTATTAATCGGGAGGTTTCTAACATCCTATAGCACAAATTTTTCCTTTCTTTCATAAGGTGAACCACTTGGTCGTCGGAAATGTTCAATAATTAATATATTACAAATGCTTTTTATAGAGTAAATTTAAATTTATTAGAAAATTAAAAAACTAGGAAGAAAGAACACTTCATACAGGTTAAAATAAAAGAAGCAAAATTCCAGGTTCATCGAGTATCCGTTTTTCGCTTCACGAGATCTTTTTGGTGATATTCTTTTTTTTCCTTCTTTTACTTTATAATGTCAAGAAACAAAAACGTCCTAAACAAACCACTATTCCTCTTTATCTGAAACGCAATGTGCTCAGGTTTTTCTTTTTAATAGTCCGTGTTTTAAAATTTATTTTTCTCATAAACGGAAGTAAGTTTAATGGGTTCACTAAACTACAGCGAATTCAAAATTTAAGTTTAATGGGTTCAATATTTAAGGTTCTTAGTAGTATTTTCAAAAAAAATATGTAATCATATCTACTATTTGTTGCAATTATATTTAAGTTTATGCTTCATATAGAAAGTAGTAGATTTTCGGGCTAATTCTGTAAGATCTAACCTTGGAGATTGTTCTTTGAAATTTCACATTGGAATTTGCCTAATTTCTTTTACGCAAAACACATTCTTAGTATAGATTTTCCAATAGAATAGAATATTTTGCTGGGTTACTTAGAAGTGCACATCAAAGACCAAAAATGTTTATTTTGCCTTAAAAGGGCAGTCCGATGCACTAAGCTCTCGCTATGCATGGGGTCCGAGAAAAGGCCGGACCACAAGGGTCTATTGTACGCAGTTTTACCCTGCATTTCTGCAAGAGATTGTTTCCACAACTTGAACCTGTGACCTCTCGATCACATGGCAGCAACTTTATTTTGCCTTGAATATTTTATTTTAAGTGAGAGAATTTTGCCTCCACAGAGTCAGTTTCTGCAATTTTGTTCGCTATTTGTTGGATAAATCCATACATCAAATACCCTTCAAAAGAGGATCTTTTTCTTATTAAATAATAAGATCAGCCAACCTTTACCAAATATGAATCCCGAATCTAAAAAAGGACACAAATATTAATTAACAAAAACAAAAAGTCCACCAGAAACACAGATTTATGAACATAAAACCCAATTAGCCAAAAGTTCTTAAAGCTCTGGTCGACATGTCAAATAAGAGACCTAGGACATACCAAATTCCAGAACACTGGTCAAATCACACCCCCAAACTACAAATAATAATAATAATGGATAAAAAGGAAACACAATTAATAATGATGTAAATCGAGTTAGACCTAGCAAGTTACACCAATGCAATGCTGCTCTCACCACCTGGAGGCTTGCGAACCCCGCCATAGAAGTCCCGAGATTCTACTTTTCCATCCGCGAATATATTACTTCCACTCATCTCTCGCAACTTTGCTGAACTCAGATGCTTCTCTGCTGATGCTGGTGGAGTATCGCCCTTGAAAATGTCATTTCCTGTGAGCTCTGCAAGTTTCTTCTCAGGAATCTTCTTGGCTGTCTTCACTGCTTGTTCATCACCAGACACATCATCCTGACAAAAGATTAAAAGAACGAGGCTGAACATATTTTGCTGACAAATGGTGAAGGGAATCAGAAATCGGATGGAGAAATAATGAGAAGAGAGATGTTAAGCTCAAACTCCTTGCCTCACCTGTCCTGAGGAGGTTAAGCTAAGCTAAGCCAAGGTTTTTTAGTTAAAGCCTGATAACATGCACAGAGACTCCGCATTTTTAGGATTAAAGACTAACGGGGACAACAGGGCAGTATGAACAGTTTGTTGTGGGATCATTTAGATAGTCTACTAACACTAAGGATAGTTCTACTACAAGGGCACTGAATATTGCAGCTCGTTGCCAATTTCAACCTCCATGTTCCTGATACAATTGCCGCTCTACAATGTTGACCCTATGCAATCCAAAACAGAATGTGGGATGTGCAAGTTTATAAAGTGAAGACAAAGAATTTGATAGCTGTACATACATTATTTGCAGGTTCTCCAATGGTAATGCTTTCTCTTAGAGCTAAAGCACGAGCAGCCAATGGACGAGGTTGAATTTCAGGCGGAGGAGCAAAGATGTCATGGCCAACAAGCTCCTTGGTCTTTGCATCAGAAAGTTGTTTCTTCAACTTCATCTCAGCCTCACTTTCTAAAGTTCCACTTAGTTCCCTCTGCTTTGCCACTTCAGGAATAGTGACCGGCTTCTTTGGGGACACAGTATCTTCTTCACCAAATGAAATTTGACTAATACCAGCTACAGCTTGCTGGGAACAAAAAGCAGGTGTAAAAAGTCAGCTCATAAGGTCATATATAGATACGATAGGAAGTCCACAGATGATTCTCTATGTACATAGGATGGAAGACCTAATACGATGAACAGATTAAATACGTAGATAACATAAACTAGAACGCATACCTGATACATCCTTCTATTAGGGATGGCATTAGCACTGTCAGATTCTAAATTGCCATTCTCTCCATCAGCTACAAAAATACCGCTACCTGTCATCTCCTTTAGTTTATAACCTGAACAAGGCTTCCTGCGACAGTGCCAAACCTAACAGTTTTAGTATACGCAATACAACTTAAAGTAACAAATAACGAGAAAGGTACAGCATTCCAGTAATCCTATAATCATAGATATCAGAGACATTGAAGATACAGAGAACAATACAGAGCATCCACCATGATTCTAATATAGTGTACGAGGACCTCAGCAAAGGACATTTCTAATAATCGAGGAGATGAAAACTTTTTGTCGGACAAATTACCATGACTAACACAATCCAATATCTCATTTACTTTCAAATATGACTTAGGTCGTGTCTAATTTTACAAGAAATGCGGTATCCAGACAACGATTTCTCGGTAAGATGTTTAAATCGACTCCTAGTTAACGCAACACACATACTGCTTAAGGCAGATCTAAATGCATGAATGAGATTTAGATATATCACATTGTAAAAATGTAATATCTTTAATACTTAACTAAATTAGTAGACATATTACAAAAGCATTGGCCAGAAACTGCCAAATTGATACAATAATTATACAAATCATCCAAATCAATTCTACTTTATTTGAGCTCTTTGAACAAAATAATAGGACCGAAAGGAGAAAAAGAACAGAGAAGAAAGCATAGTGAAAACCGTGAAGAATAGAGCCAAAAATAAGAGAAGAAACAAAATAACAATAAAAAAACTAATAAATTAAATACCTGCCCATGGAAGCATTTAATGCCCTCTCGTTCGCTCAGATAAATAAACAGAATCGAAATATACAGAAGACAGTACAGACAA
The DNA here is from genome assembly GCA_005239495.1 of Nicotiana undulata. Classification (NCBI taxonomy): domain Eukaryota; kingdom Viridiplantae; phylum Streptophyta; class Magnoliopsida; order Solanales; family Solanaceae; genus Nicotiana; species Nicotiana undulata. Next base: position 9,199 of record ML283205.1, read on the forward strand.
AAACTAATAAATTAAAATATAAAAATCACAGAAAGCTAAAATATTTTTCACCTCTTGTTCAAGCTCTCAACTTCTTCATCTGTCACTTGACCTCCAAATACCACCTTTTGGATCCCATCCGACGGCTGTCATTTCACCAAAAAAAATATATAAACAAAAACCTTAACTTTCAAAACCACATAAAAAAGAATCTTTTTATTTTTAAAAATGCTTTTTTAAGAAAAGTTATCCTCTCACCTGGCGTGAACGGGCAGAGGAAGCAGCAGAACCGATAGCCGGAGAATTTTCCGGCGGGTTCTCCGACCAAGTAAGCAGATCTGCAGTGGAAGTGTGTGACTTTCTAACTGGAGTGTTTTTCTCCATTCTTGGGCCAACCCACCAAATTGCTCCAAAAAACAAAAACCAAAACCCACAAACAGATTCTTCTTTTTTAGCTCAAAACTCTTCACCTCAGCTTGGGCTCTGTGGAAAGGAATAAATTAAGAGATCTAAGAAGGAGAAAATATTTGTATTTTTTTAAAGCTTCCTTTGAATCTACTCTCTGCTTGTTTGCTTGCAGCGAGTGTTTGTTGGGACTTGGGAGCTACGATAGATAGAGAGAGAGGAAATTAGGAACGTTACTGTGTGAGTGTGTGAAGAGGAGAGAGAGGACTAAGATTTATTCAGGGGTTTTAAATTTTTTTGAATTTTTACTCCGCCAGATTTATTAGTAATTATTGAAGTATTAATTAAGTAATTAATTTAGGGCGTGGGGAGTGGGTGCGGGGTGAAGCATGTGCACAGCTTGGACAGGCACGTGTAGACTTGTGGGTCCCTTATTACTTTATTTCTTTCTCCTTTCTTTTCTTTTTTATTTTAGTTAAGGACATGTTAGCTGGCTTTGGGTTCGAAATATTTCAAATTTATTGTAGGTCATTTCTTGCGCCACAATTTTTGGAATCTTAATATTGAGTTTTAAGTGATAGTGATCACAATTTTCAAATTATAATAATAGGACACTTTTTTATTATGTTAAAAAATTATACTACTCCTATAATTGTCGAGAAGATAATACTAGGATAACGAAAAAATTGAATTTTTGAAGACAAGGCCAAGAAGCATGACGTAATATATCATTGTTATTTCATCATTGCTAGTATACTTTGAAGCTAATTTACCTGAGAAATATTAAATTTTAATATTTGAACCAAAATCTGTATGTATATGTTTATGCACAAGAACACAAATCTGATTTGTAGAATCTATAGGAAAATTTCATTTCATTGGCTATATATCTAGTAAGTACTATTTTGTTTCGAGATTTGATTAAAGTAAATAAAATAAAATAAAGATAAATAGATAAAAGAAACGGGTGTTGCGTGTGAAGGGCATCTGCGTCTCCTTGAAGCATAAGAATTTCTTCTTCTTTTGCAGTGCTTTTATGCATGATATGCTCATGTGACCTTTGTTCTATAAGATTCATGTGATCATAAAGTTTCCCATTTTGTATCCATCGCATTCTAAGTTTTCCAATCTAGTGGCTCCTTTTCTAATTCTACTAAATCGGATCAAATACGAAGAGAAAAACTTATTTTGTCGATGTAATTATATCATAGTTAAACTACAAGCATCACAAATATACCCTAAATATTTAAATGCACTATAAAACACATAATCATCCGAAGAATATGTTCAATTACTGACTTAATATTCAATCAATCGTCACCAAAATCTATATCAATATATTATTACAAGGAGAGAAAAAAATCCTCTTCTTAAGCCAAGTGGCAGCCTAAAAAAAAATCACACTGCATAAGTAGTTAAATAATTAGTTATTTAGTTAATGATTAGTTATTAGTTATTATTTTTATATTTAAACATCTATAATAATAAAATATGTATTTTATAATAAATAAATAAAGAAAATTTTAAATTGTCCATTCAAACTGGAGAGTAGTTACGAGTTGGAGTTTTTAAATTATTTTAATTTTAAAAAAAAGGCAACGCAGCACTAAGCTCCGCTATGCGCGGGGTCCGAGGAAGAGCCGGATCAAAAGGATCTATCGTACGCAGCCTTACCCTGCATTTCTACAAAAGACAGTAGAAATTATTTTAAAATAAAAAAAAAACTAAAAGTACAAAAAATAAAAAATTGCCAATTTAAATTTCTTTGTTTTTTTTAATAATTTTGTTTTTCTTTTTAAAATTAAAAAGTTTATTTATCCGTAAAATATTATTGAGAATAATAGAATAAAATAAAAAAATAAAAAAATATCTTCTACTATATTATAAAAAAGAAGGTAGCATACAAAAATTTAAATAAAGTAACATACTTAAAAGTTTCTATTAACAATGCAATAATATTAAAATCTAGATAATATAATATAAAAAAATACATAACAAAAAGTTATTTGATGCTGATATAAGTCTCATTAATTTAATAGATATTTTATTCATTAAATTTCGGATAATATTATTGAGAACAATATGATATCTATATATTATTTAAAGGAAAGGGAAAAGACCTCTCCTTAAGCCAAGTGGCATCCTAAAAAAAGTCACATGGCACAAGTAGTTATTAATTAGTTATTTAGTTAATAATTAGTTATTGGTTATTATTTTTAAATTTAAATATTTATAAAATAATAAAATAAAATATTTGCGAGCTCAACATAAGTTATATATTGCCTGAGAAAAGCTATTTGCGAGCCCTTCAACCACTTGCGGTAGAATTTTCAAATCTATTTAGTATGAAAATGTTGGCAGAAGAAGGTGAACTATCATTATATATCAATCTTTTGCTTTGGCTGTTATTGACTTGACTACATTGTCTCACTGATCAGTGGCAAACGGTTGATTTGGTGCATCTCGGTATTCTCTGCGCTCCGACTTGCAAGCACTCTTTATTCTTTCCCATCCTTTCTTGTATCCCATCCTTGAGAATGAGCTGGCTTTGGATCCTATTCACCTCTTTGAGTGAATCGAGAAATAGGTTTGATTGTCCTTTTTTTATATATATATAAAGTATTGCATTTTCCGGATAATTCAATCGAAGCAATTGGATGACCAACTCGGGCCTATATGACATGACCGATCAATAGATCCGCCTTTGTCATATGTTCCATACATCACACTAGATAGATATCATATTCATGGAATACGATTCAATGGGCGTCATCTTTCCTTTCATTCACTAATTGAGTACTTCCTCCTATTAGATAGAAGCTTTTCAAAGAGTGCTTCGCCTCCGGCTCTTCTTGTTCGATACCGCTTCCCCTCCTTGTAAATATCATCCTCTTACCGCTCCATTGAAGTAGAACATGCTTGCTTCTCGCTTAGCGGACGGCATACGCTATCACATCACTCACTAAAGCTAACGAAAAGTGATCGAATAAAGCATTTGTTCGTACAACTCTCGAACCTCACACTCTATCATGCATTGTCATAACCCAAAATCCAACTAGTCGTAATGATACCTAACCCAAACCGCTAGGTAAGCCAATTAGCAATTATCCAATTTAATAAGACTTATTAAGAGAATAAATGATAATATAATTTTTTAATACATGAATTTTCCCAAGAACTTGTAGTACAAATCATGAGCTTCTAAGATTAGAATTTATAAAGCTGGTATGAAATAAATACCCCATCTATTCAAAATGTCATAAACATATTTTTATGAATCTAACGCTACCATGAACAAGAGGCAGCTACAACCGGAACGCAGGTATGTCTTCAATTCCAGCTCCCGTAGATCACAGCAACATCAACAACCAACATCTGCACGCAAGCTGCAGAAGTGTAGTATAAGTACAACCGACCCCATGTACTCAGTAAGTAACAAACCTAACCATAGATTAAAAGTAGTGACAGGCTGGAACAAAGGTCGGGTCTAACACCAATAGCCAGCAATAGTCCATAACAACAGAAAGCACGCAATAAAAGAAGTAACTCAGAGATAGATTGTTCAGCTTAATCATGATTTCTGAAAATAGTTCTGCCTTTCAAGTATATCAGTGAAAACCCAAGTCGTTTAATGAAGTTACCAAAAATATGAGTAAGTTTGAAAATAATAACTTTTCCAAAAAAATCCTTTCAACAATAAATAAGATATTCCATTTTTCTTTTCCAGACAACAAGTGTAAAATACATCTATATGCCCATATGTCAACATATGTGAGAAGTCATGAATGACGCGATACCGTACAACATGAGAAAAATACATCTTTATGCATGTATGTCATGTGTGCATGTCAATGCAATGTATCTCAAAGATGAACTCAAGTACTCAATCGCACTGTCTCACACTTTCCACTCACCATGCTCAATCACTCAGTACTATATATGGCCAATTCGGCCCAAGGAAGATCCATCACGAAATATATACATCAACTCACCATCAATCACACAGTACTGAGTAGGGCCAATCCAGCCTGTGGGGAAGATCCATCCCCAGGTATAAATGTTTCGAACAAGATCCATGTCCAGGGAATATCCATCCCTCAATATAAACCAATCGCGCTCACTGGGGTGTGTGCAGACTCCAGAAGGGCTCCTTCAGCCCAAGCACTATAAATCGTACAGACATCTCACGTGTTGCACGGACAACTCACGTGTTATAGTATCAATATTTGGATCCGCACGGACAACTCACGTGACATAGTATCAATATCTGGATCCGCACGGACAACTCAGGTGCCATAGTATCAATATCCTCACAATCAGCCCCTCGGGCTCACAATGCAATGGAACTAGCCCAAAAATGATGATATGATGTGTCAATATGTAGCAACAGAGACTGAGTTATGATATAAAATGGATGAACATGACTGAGTATGAAATTGCAATGTAAGCAAATAACTCAACAGTAGTAACTAGCTCAATGGGTCCCAACAGAATAACCATGTAACCTAAACATGGTTTCTAACATGTATCACAACTCAATAGCTCTAGCAGGTAGAGATTTCATGGTTACAAATAAGGATAGGTAATTACATAGTACCACAGAAATAACGGAGTTACGGTTCACACGGTGCACGCTCACATGCCTGTCACCTAGCATGTGCGTCACCTCAACACCAAACACATAACACGTATATTCATGTTCCATACCCCTAACACCAATTTTAGAAGTGTTACTTACCTCGAACAAGAAAAATCCAATATCGAGCAAACCAAGTGACGCTCTAAATTGCCATCACGCGCGTACCAACATCCGAACGGCTTGAAAGTGGCCAAAAGCAATTCGAGTACATCAAATATTGCCAAAGAAAACAAACTCAACCGATAAAGGTTGAATCTTTAATCAAAAGCTCAAAATCGAAGAAAAAGCCAAAAATCGATCTCGCACCTCAAAAACCAGATAAAACTCACAAAATCCGACGACCCATTCAATTACGAGTCCAACCATACTAGTTTCACTCAAATAAGACTCTAAATCGATGTTCAAAACTCGAAAATTCACATTATGAAACTTTAGGCTAAAACCCCCCATTCTCTTTTAGAACCCTCAATCAAATGCGAAAATGAATATAGATTCATGATATAAAATTAAAAATGAGTAGAGAACACTTACCCCAGTCCACATGGTAAAAATTGCTTCAAGAACCGCCTCAATCTGAGCTCCATAGCTCCAAAAATGCAAAAATGGCCGAAACCCCCGAAATAGAGTACTTTTTACTTCTGCCCAGGCATCCGCTTACGTGAATGCGGAACATCCATCACTTTCGCGATGAACAAAATTAATCTGCTACCATATTACTCTATGTGTTCGCGGCAAAAACCTCGCGAACGCGATTCACACAGGAGATGGAATTGTGAGAACGTGGTAGACACCACGCGAACGCGAAGAAGAAGGCCATCGATTTCCCAACTCAATCAAATACACTACGCGAACACGTGCACACTGGCGTGAACGCGATGCTCACTCTGCAACAACCTACGTGAACGCGTGCGAGAATCCGCGAATGCGAAGAACAACTTGACCCCAGCCATCAAACAACCTTACGCCATCGCGATCCTTGCTCCATTATCGTGATTAAGAAAACCATATACCCTGAGCTCTGTAGAACCAGCAATGCTATGAAGGAAAAAAATAGTCCGAAATCAATTCGAAATATACCCGAGTCCCTCGGGACCCTGTCCGAACATACCAACAAGTCCCATAATACAACACAGACCTACTCGAGGACTCAATTCGCACATAACAACATCAAAACGACAAATCACACCTCAAATCAAAATCTATGAACTTTGAACTTTCAATTTCCAAAACTCGCGTCAAAACATATCAAATCAACCTGGAATGAACCCAAATTTCGCACACAAGTCCCAAATGACATAACTAAGATATTCCAACTACCGAAACCACAATCCGAACCCTATATCAACAAAGTCAACTCTCGGTCAAACTTTTGAACTTTTCAAACCTTCAAATTTTCAATTTTTGCCAATTTTTGTCGTAACCTTCTAGAAACATCCAAATGCAAATTCGGGCATATGACCGAGTCCAAAATAATCATAACAACCTATCAGAACCATCAAAACTCCGTTCTGGAGTCAAATTCACAAAAAGTCAAACTTGGTCAACTCTTTCAATTTAAAGCTTCAACAATGAAATTCATTCTTCCAAATCGATTCCGAATAACCTAAAAATCAAAACCAACGATTCACATGAGTCGTAACACATCATACGGAGCTAATCATACCCGAAAACTTTTGAGTGAAGTGTAAATGCTCAAAACGATCGGAAGGGTCGTTACATGCATAAAAAGAAGTTGACTCAAGGAAATCGGTCACAAAGCTTATTTTTGCGGGCCAATAAGCTCTAATAAAGACATGGTCCTTCCTTAACCGTGAATCTTGAACCTAGTGAGACTTAGGTGATCAAAGAAAAGAAGACTTGAAAGAAACTCTTCTTATAGGATTCATAGAGTGGAGTTTCCCTTTAAGGTTGGATTCCATAGATCTTATAGGCGGAAAGAAGCATTGGCTAATACTTTAATTGAGGTGGGGCCTATATGGAAATCAGGTAGCAGATTTCCCTTTACTAGCTTGATAAAGGGTTGTGGTAGGGACAATCTCAGTACTAGTTAAAGTGTGATAGTCTTTCAAGAAAGGGACTTGGGCAAACTAAGTCTTTACTCATATTCCACCAACAACTCGCGTATCGTATAAATCTTATTCCTATCCTTTCTACATAACTTTCTCCGCACCTGTGTCAAATGCCAGTTTAGTTATACTCAAGAGTAAGAATGATAAAGCATTTCGCAAGCTTGAATCCTTATAAAAGGTTGTCCCAACAATTTAGCCTAAAAAGGAAAAAAATGGGGTAGAATTTAAGTTTCTATTAAACAATAAAAAATAGAAAATAAAAAAAATATCCATTTTGTCACAACCCAAAAACCTACCCGGTCGTGATGGCGCCTATCGCGAAACTAGGCAAGCCTAAATCCAACATTTTCCTTCATTTTAGTAAACACCTTTTAAATTTAACAGCAGAAAGGTTTAACATAAATAAAAGCCCATCAAACACAAAGTTACCAAAAATACGACACAATTGTCCCAATAATCGGGCGTCACTAAGTACATGAACGTCTAATAGCCGGACATAGTCCATAAGATATCTATAGAATTAAACATCAAAGTACATTAAGCTAAGGAAGAGAAGATCGAGGTCCGCGAATGTCGTGCAGCTACCTCAATAGTCTCTGACTCCAATGCAGAAAATCAGCAGCAGCATCCGTGCCCAGAAATGCCTGGAGCTGCACACAAGGTGCAGAGAGTAACGCGAGTACACCCGCTCAGTAAGTAACATATCCAAACTAAGTACTGAAGATAGTGACGAACTCAACCTCAGCAAATATAACGGAGCTAAATGCGCAGAATTGTAGACATGCTTTCAAGTCAAATATACCGTGTAAGACAGTAAAGTAAATGCAGATATGAACCGTGCATGGTATACAACTTAGTATCATATACATGTTAATGCACAAAACTGTATGAAATGCACCATATGCTCCCACTCTCAAGTGCTCAACCACTCGGTACTGTATATGGACATCCGACCCAGGGAAATCCATCCCAGAATATATATACAACACTGACTGAAAGTCACCCAGTACCGAGGACAAAAAGGGCAATCCAGCCCGGTGGAGAAATCCATCTCCAGGTATCAAGTACTTCGGACAAATCTATGTCCAGGGAAATCCATCCCTCATTAATATCATCCGCGCTCACTAGGTGTGTGTTACAAAATCCAAAGGGGCTCCTACAGCCCAAGCGCTATCATAATCATCAATATAAATGATGTGCGCGTGCAGTCTGATCCCATAATTATCACTCATAACTGGCTCTCGGCCTCACTCAGTCATCAACCTCTCCAATCTCACCACGGGCTCACAATGTCATGAAAACAACCTGGAACAATGATATGATGAATCAATAAATAACTGAGACTGATATATGATAAAAAGATGCATGACCATGACTGAGTATGGAAGAATAAATGAAATTGATGAGTTAACAACAACAAACGACCGCTAAGGGTCCCAACAATACCGGCACAAATCCTAAACATGATATCTAGCATGGTTTACAGCTCAACTACTTCATCACATGATGGAAACATGGATATTAACAGGATAGAGTCACTAAACGGTGCCATGGAATCATCCAGGCCACAATTCTCACGATGCACGGGCGTCACTTGGCATGCGTGTCACCTCAATACTAATCACATAACACATAGTTCGGGGTTTCGAACCCTCAGAACCAAGTTTGGAAGCGTTACTTACCTCAAACCAAGCCAAAATCCTACTCCGAGATGCCCTTGCCTCTCGATTCGACCTCGCAATGCCTCGAATCAAGCCACAAGTAATACAACACAATCAATTTAGGCTAAGAGATCAAATCCACAAGAAAGTATCAAATTATAGGTCAAATCCCGAAATTCACTCAAACCCGGGCCCCGAGCCCACGTCTTGAAATCCGAAAATAGTCACAAAATCCAAAAGTCCATTCACTCACGAGTCTACCCATACGAAATTTATCAAAATCCGACATCGTTTGGTCCCTCAAATCCCCAAATTACACTCTCCAATATCCCAAGCCCTAACCCCCAATTTTCACTCCTAAATCCCACTAATTAAACGAGAAAACAACATAAAAACATCATAGCTAGGAGTATTAAAGCTCAAGCAACTTACCTTACTAAAAACCCCTTGAATCCCCTTCAAAAATCACTCCAAAAGCTCCAAGGCCCGACTAGAAAATGGTGGAAATGAGCAAAAACTCGCGAAGTCTTCTATTTATAGGTTCTGCCCAGGCTTTTCGCACCCGCGGCTCAAAATGCGCACCTACGACATCGCTTTTGCGCAAAAATCTTCGCGTATATGGAAAATCACTTAAATCCCCAACTCCGCACTTGCGCCCCCTATCCGCATCTGCGACCTCGCAGGTGCAGAAAAGACCTCGCACCTGCGGCCACCGCCAGTCCTTCTCTCTTCTGCTTCTGCTGATAACTACCCGCTTATGCGGGCTCACAGATGCGCACACCCACTCACACCTATGGTCTTCCCAAATCCAATATACTTCCGCACCTGCGTCAATCCCACCGCACCTGCGATGTCACACCTGCGACAATACTCTCGAAGGTGCGATTACACCAACAACAAGCCAACTTCAGCCATTCTCCCAACTTCAAACTTGATCCGTTAACCACCTGAAACACGCCCGAGGCCCTCGGGACCTCAACCAAACATGACAACAAGGCATACATCAACATACGAACTTAGTCGAGCCTTCAAATCACTCAAAACAACATCAAATCACCAAATTACCCTCGGATTCAAGCCTAAGAACTTCTAAATTTCCAAATTCCGCAATCGACGCCGAAACCTATCAAACCACGTCCGACTGACCTCAAATTTACACACACGTCACAAATAACACCACGAACCCACTCCAACTTCCGAAAATCCATTCCGACCCCGATATCAAATTTTCCACTTTCCACCTTTCGCCAATTCAAGCCTAATTCCACTACGGACCTCCAAATCACATCCCGGACGCGCTCCTAAGTCCAAAATCACCTAACGGAGCTAACAGAATCATCAAAATTCAATCCGAGTCGTTTACACGTGAGTCAACACCCAGTTGATTTTTCTTACTTAAGCTTGTCTTAAAGAGACTAAGTGTCTCAATTCACTCCGAAACCACTCCGGACCTGAACCAACTAACACGGTATAACACAATATAGCTTAATAACACAAAAAGAAGCAGAAATGGGAAAACCGGGACTACAACTCTCGAAACGACCGGTTGGGTCGTTACACATTCAAATTGGATATTTCAAGAGTAATAAAATATATATCTTCTATTATATTACAAAAAGAAAGTGATAGACAAAATATTAAACAAAGTAATATGGTAATACAAATTTCTATTAACAATACAATTATATTAAATATGGGATAATATAATTAAATAATATATATATATATATATATATATATAACAAACAAGTTATTCGACGACTATATAAGTCCCTTTAATTTAATAGAAATTTTATTCATTAAAATTCATATAAATATTGACAACCACTGAATAAAATAAAAAATAAAAAATAAAAATATTTTAAGATTAATAATATATATTACAAAATATTAAACAAAAATATTAAAGAAAGCGATCAGACAAAAATATTAAATAAAGATATATGCTAATAAAACCTTCTATTAACAATGTAATTACACCAAATATATTTGATGACTATATAAGTCCCTTTAATTTAAAAGAAATTTTATTCATGAAAATTCAGACAATATCTATCTATATAGAATAGGATAAATAAATAAGTGTGATGAAGCCAAGTGTAACAACAAAAATTTAACAAGAACCTCCAACAAATTTAGAGGTTCAAAAATTATATTTTTTTTAAAGTAAAAAGAAAATGATAAATTAAAGACAAAGAAATTAACTGCCTAAAATTAACTACTCAAACATGGGTAGGGGTTGGTACTCGTTTAAATTCAGATAATATTATTGAGAATAATAGAATAAAATATAAAATTAAAATAAAAATATTTCAAGAGTAATAAAATATATATATTCTATTATCTTACAAAAAGAAAGTAGCTGACAAAAATATTAAATAAAGTAATCTATAAATTATTAAAAGTCAAAGAAAAAGGCACCACATTAAGCCAAATGGCCGCCTAGAAAAAGTCACATGACATAACTAGTTAATAATTAGTTATTGATTATTGTTTTGAGTTTAAATATCTATAAAATAATTTCTTTGTTTCTTTTTAAAAAAAAATTATTTTTGTATTTCTTTTTTGAAATAAAAAGTGTATTTATTTATTAAAATTCATAAAATTATTAATAATAATAAAATAAATTTCAAGAGTAGTAAAATATATATCTTTTATTATATTAAAAAAAGAAAGTAGTAGAGAAAAATATTAAATAAAATAATATGCTACTAAGAATTTCTATTAACAATATAATTACTCAAATATTGAATAATATAATAAATAAAAATACAGAATGAAAATTTATTCGATGATTACCCAAATATGCAAATAATATTATGCCAATATTGCTTTCACACTAGATATGTATGTTGCCTTATGCAAATTTAATTAAGGGTAATTCAATCAAAATTTAAGAGGCTAACCACCAAATAACAGGAGGGAGTACCTATAATCCTGTTTCCCAAGGCCAATGGGAAAATGCCAAACCAATTTTGATTTTCCAGCAGGAGTAATAAATGCAATGTCGTAAAACTTACTAATTGATCAATGAAGGATTTACATTTGTACTTCTGATTATACCTTACTCTGACAACATACATTTGACCATAAAATAGTAGTATGGGTTTTCCTCATAAAGAATTGGGACATGTATCATGACAGTGTATTCATCATTAGTAGGTAAAAACAAGCTACAAGGTTTGCAGGATAAATAAAGTGATAAAATGTGAAGATAGTCAGAGAATGGACCCAACACAGCATGTGAGTTATAATGATCTAAACTTTCATAAACAAGAATTCCGGTTTAGCGATAAGTATTCCATTATCCTTAATCAAAAATATCGGATTCGAACTCCAAATATAGAATTGTCTTTGTCAGGGACCGTCTTTATTGCAATTTAGGACTTTCAATCGTAAATTATAATTTAATTAGGCACCAATACAAGTACCGGACCATCAAATAAAAAAAAGAGAGAGGTTAAACTCCCCTCTTCTCTTCCACTTTGTCAGTGCAACCATACTTGGAACACACACCAGAACAAATTTCAAGATTCCTTAAAGCCATCTTTAAAGTTTAATGGCCTTTCAAATGTATACTGTAGTAAGTAGTTTTCAGTCCTGATCATTATCCTTAAACTGATTAACATAAAGTAATTTAACCTTGATTAAAATAATTATCTTTCATTAAAGGTTAGTTCTTCTAACCCAACCACCCCCTAAAAATACATGTCAATTGATCACAAGATTCAAGACTAAGCCATGTTAACCAAGCGGGCCCAATTAAAAATGGAAAAAGAAATTGAAAGAAAACGAATCAAATCACATTCCAACGCTGAAATTTTGCCACTTTGCCAGGGGAATAATAGAATGTTGATGTCCAACCTACACATGCTACAGCAAGAAATTCAACAATGCTCTGACACAACGAAAATTCTCCGTTTTCTCCTTCTTGCTTTTTTGCAAATAATATTTGAAATCTATTTCAAGTAAAAATAGTATTTGAAAATTAGAGTTGTATTTAGACATTAATACAATTTTGGGTTGTTTTTGAATTTTATGAGTGATGCGAGTGAAAATTTTGAAAAATAACTTTTTGGAGTTATTAAAATTTTCAAAATTTTTTAAAATTCATCTTCAAGTGAAAATTAAAATTTTTATGGCCAAACACTGATTTCTAAAATAAATTAAAAAAATTCGAAAAAAGTAAAAAAATTCTTATGTCCAAATGCGATAAAGAAATTTCTTTATTTTACGGGATTCAAATGCGAAAGTTGTGAGAACATGCACATCGAAAACAAACATAATCAAAAGTATCACAAACATGTAAACTAGACAATGATTTAATTACAAAGATTAGAAGCACTAATTTCTCGAAACTGTTGCATAAGTCCTTTTCAGATCAAGAATTCATGGATGTAATCTTCTGCTATGCTTCTAATAAAACCTTGGACGAAATTATTTGAGTGGGCAAATAATACTACTCTAAGGAGTGAGTAAACTTGTCTGTTTTATAGACCCGAAACTAAGCCAAAAAACAGGCCAAAAATTGTGTAGGTTTTTACCCACGTCTGTCAAGGTTTTTACTTGGTATAGCAGGGATCACATAAATAATAAGAGGCTATCAATTATAGTATTAATTCAAAATTCGGATGAATTAAATCCTACTATATTAATCACAGTTTATTCCACTAAAAAAACTGCAATTAGACTCGTCAATAAGAATTTCGAAATTCACTAACACTTATTTTAACTTCTCATGTTAAGATTACAAATACCAGTTAATTAAACTAAACCACTGATAATTTAATTTAATCAACTAATCTAATCCTTTATAATTCCGCTTAAACTATTTCATGTGACGGATACAAAATCCACCGGCCGGGTTTTCACATGAAAACTTATAAGCTTACATAAGTATCATCAAGCTCGAGGCCGATTCACGCATTCTATCAACTAATTATTATTTCACAAATGCAGTTCGTTATTGCCCAATCTATTAGGCATACATTAACTCTTAATAGAGTTATACCTTTTGATAAATCAAAACAATAAACAAATCGCATTGATCATAATAACTATATCAAGATTAGGAGTATAAGCTCATTTAATAAACCAAGGAAAATGTTTTATATATATTCAGTATAAAAACATCTTTTCTCTACTTGATCCGTTCAATATACACTATGTATATTAGCACAAGAAGTTGGAGTAAAATCACTCTCATATACAAGATAAGTTATACTTTAATCTTGTGCTACAATCATAAAGATATTTTGTCCAAAAATATCTTTGATTGTGGACATAATTTATTAATTATGAGAATCGATAATTTTATCTCGTGTGCATGAGATAAAACTCATACACTAAATTATCTATTACATAACTAAAGGACGCACATGTAATAAATTATCTATTTAAAATAATACTTTATTGCATTAAATAAATCAAATAAACAATTATTCGGTAAAAAATAAAATATAATACTATAGCCAAATTGCATAGCTAATAATATATCCCAACAAAAACTTTAATTAACGGCTGAAGAATCTTGTCTATCCAACTTGATGATCAAAATGAAAATTATTAAGGCAATATCACTACCCTCACTGTAAGTATTGACAAATAGGAAAAGAACAGTTATGGTTTATATCTAATCAAGATTAATGAGTTGATTTGATTTGGAAATAATGCTAAGAAAGAGGGAGAGAGAGTTTACTATTTTTAGAAAGAAGCTATCACACCATAGAGGTAATTGACAATGGATGAACGAACAAACATTTGGGTTGTTGGGTGAGAAAGTACTAATGGGCGTGGGAAATATAACGGCCACTGTGTTATTTTTTCATTTAAGGAAAGACTTGTTTATTTTGCCGTGATATTCTTTCCCTTATTCCGGCTAGGGTTGTGCATGGAACGGATCAGATCGGATTTAGCATATTTCGGATTCTAGAAAATGTAATTCGAATTTGATCCGAATTATATCGGATCGGATTCGGATTTTAAAGTTTGGATCGGATCGGATTTCGGATCGTAAATGCCTCAAAGTTGCAAACTAATATGTATATTTTCTTTGTAAAAGAGGCAATGCATTAAGAAAAATTCATGTTTATACAATTATGAGAGTACTATGGTGCCAATATAGCTAACTCTAGCAATTGTAAAGGTAATAACTTGGAGGAAGATGTAAAGGAAGTATTGACTATTCGAAATTAAAGTGTAGTATTTATACATTGCCTAATAATTTCGGATTTCGGATCGGATCGGATTAAAATATACCAATCCGAATCCGATCCGAAATCCGAAATTTTTATAAACACAATCCGAAATCCGGTCCAATCCGAAATCCGAAATTGAATGGATCGGTTCGGATATCCGATCCAAATGAACAGCCCTAATTCCGGCTATTCGTCGACTTATTCCTAGACTTACTTGACTCGTCAGGGGAAAACAAAAAGAACGAAAAATGCTATAACCGCTAGGGCTGTTCATTTGGATCAGATATCCGAAATACGAACCTATCCATTCAATTTCGGATTTCGGATTGGACCAGATTTCGGATTGTGTTTATAAAATTTTTGAATTTTAGATCAGATTCGGATTGGTATATTTTAATCCGATCCGATCCGAAATCCAAAATTATTAGGCAATGTATAAATACTANGTTATTACCTTTACAATTGCTAGAGTTAGCTATATTGGCACCATAGTACTCTCATAATAGTATAAACATGAATTTTTCTTAATGCATTGCCTCTTTTACAAAGAAAATATACATATTAGTTTGCAACATTGAGGCATTTACGATCCGAAATCCGATCCGATCCAAACTTTGAAATTCGAATCCGATCCGATATAATTCGGATCGGATTCAGATTGCATTTTCTAGAATCCAAAATCCGAACCCGAAATGTGCTAAATCCGATCCAATCCGATCCGTGCACAACCCTAATAACCGCTAGTGAAGGTAGGGAAATTTAAGGACTCATTTCCCTGTCATTCGTCTATTTTATAGGGGTGAATGTTCGGGCAGTTTAAATTGCACAAAAAAAAATTGATTTAGATTTTCGATTTTTGTATTGGAAAAATGACAATTCAATTCTAATCCAAATAAGCTCGAATTGGATCAGTTTATTTTAAGTTGGATTTCGGATTAATCGAGTTAGATATTTTGGCTTTTCAATTTTGCGCCTATAAGTTGAGTTTTTTTAATTACAAAAATGAGCATCCAAATGAAGTTTTCATGTTAAATTGCTTTAATAGTTCCTTATTCTCACCGCAATTATTGGTTACCCGTAAAACGATACAGTTGAATTTATACGTGGTTTATAGACAAGTGAAATAATTTGATCCTAAAATAATAGATGAATTAGATGAAAATGTAATACTTAGCCTTGAGATAAAGATAAAATAGCAAAAATGGCAATTCTGGGAGCAAGACTTTCAGGCACAACAACAATGATATCAATAAACAAGAAGATAAAATTATATTGAGCTTTGAATATAGTGTAGGGTATGTTTGCCAGAAAAGTCGTGTTCTTTATAATGATAATAGAGCTCACTATTTATAACTGCACATAGGGGATAAGGTCCCAGGATCAAGCCCCTCTTTAAGGTCAATTATGAGGGACGTTGAAGAACGTGTAACGGCAGGCAGTGAATGCCATATTCCTTGTAACATGTACTTAATGCTGTAGAATATTCCTCATTGAATGCCACCGGGTGGCAGACATTTATTTCATTTTTATGAGTATCGTTCTCTCTGGTGACAGATGAGATTGTTGCCTTCGATCTCAACTATCTTTCATCTTTGGCTCCACATGTCACTTCCTCGCGTGATCATTTAGTATAAACATATTTTACTCTATATAGATAGACCCATGTTTTTCGGTAGCATAACTTTGTGTCACCGGGAAGTTGGTAGAAACACATTCTTTGGCGGGAAATTCACTGAGCCCCTCTGAAAAGTTTTCTGATGGTTGATTAGACGCTCGCCTCTCCGCATTTAATGCCCCGAACATGCGACATCCCATGATCTATCATCACTTTTGCCGGTTATCGAGGTAACTATATCCACGATTTTAGCCGCCTATTCCTTCACTTATACGCATCAAACTTCTTCATTCACACTTCATAATTCTTTAAACTTTCTCAAACTTTCTCAAACTCTCTTCATTCAACTCGTACTCTGTCTCCAACCTTTCGTTAACTTTCTTCGTTAGAGAAAAGCTTTTCCTTTTTTTCTAATGCAGAATGGCTTCTTCTTCTAAAAACCCTAATTCCTCAAAGAACAAAGGCAAAGCCGACGAGGCTATTCCTCGTACAGTGAGAACCATCATCCCTAGAAATCTTGCAACAACTAAAGACTTCGAAGAGAATTTTCTTCTCCTAACCCTCGTACATGGGTCGTTGGCAGATACCATACTTCCATCCATCCTTCTAGCATTCCTTCTATGAAGGAAGACTATCGTTGCCAGGATTTAGACATTATCGCTCCTGATCTGGCTCCGCAACCTTACCCAAGAAGGGTTTTACATATTTTATATGTATCCCTTCACTTTAGGAGCATTTTCTTTGAGTGGAGAGCTTGAATTTGTCATCATGGAGTTCTGTCTATACTACCAGGTGTGTTTGTCATAAGTAAGCCCTTCCGTGTGGAGGAAAATCACTTGTCTTCGGCGCACGTGCCAGGAGACGGGAGAGGAACTATCCCTAGCTCACGTGATGAACCTCTATTACCCCAAGATCTTCCACGAGGGAATAGTAAATTTCAACAAATGTGGACACCATGTGATGATAGGCTATAATTACGTATTTTAGTCGCTTATTAGACTCTAATTTATTGCACTTTAATTGAGTTTGAGCTTTAATTGCTAGCGTTTTGCACTTATTGTGTGTTTTATGCCTTGTAGGAGTGATTCCGATATATATAGATGTTATGGAATGAATTCAAGTGATTTGGAGCTTTGAAGTCTGAGTAAAAGCCCAAGAAATTAAGTCGGGATCGTGTTCGAGGGTCAAATTTGATAGTTAAGAACAAACGAAGACTCGAATAGGCATATCGCGCACTGTCTAGTAAAATGGACATAACTTTTTGGTTCGAACTCCATTTGGGTTTTACATACTATTATGACTATCCATTATGACTTTTAGTATTGTAGTTTTACATATTATTATGAATAGCTAATTTGTTATCTAGGGTTTTGATGGAACCTTTGTAGGATAAATTCTTGTTATATTTTTATATAATTGAGTCGTTGGATTTCTCTACTTGTTCAACTACGTGTTTATTGTTGTTGATTGAATGGACATAGATTGAATGTGCCTATTTATTATGTGTTTCTTGAGAAAGGATACATATTTAGGTGGTTTTTGAAAAACGTCACTCCTAACGTATATGAGAAATCAATACAGCGGGTTTAAATGTAGGTTTAGAAATAATGAAGCCTTGATGTGGTCATAGTCAGCGGTTAGATAAAGCCAACTAGCGTAGTTCGAGAGAATATGTCTAGTAAATTATTGTAGTTGCTCGAGAGAGAATCACGACACCTAAAGTGCTCATGATCAGTAGAGAATACATAGGCAAAATTATAGAAAACATAGCCGGAAGGATTCCAACATTTGGGGAAATCATAATTCTAGACCTCCTAAATTTAATCTCCAACACTTAGTATCTTTATCTGTTAATTTACTGCTTAAGTCTCTTAGTAATTAGTTAGATATAAGAATCTTAATCTTTATAACTTAGAACTTTATTCGAGCTTGTCTTCTTAGCGATATTGAACAATTACAGCGAAACCTTAGTTCTCTGTGGGATTCGACTCCGGACTTTTAGACCAGATTATATTTGTAGCGACCGGTTATCCTTTTTAGGACTAGAGTTGGGCGTGATCAAATTTTGGCGCCATTGCCGGGGAACTAACGGTGCAGCTGTAGGTGTACATATTGCTAAGAAACACAAGTCCAAACAATTTTCTAATTATTGAGATTATAATATTTAGTATTTCATTTTTATTTTCTTTATTTTAGTTTTATTTGTTAATTTGATAAAAAAAACATGGCATCATGGAATTATGAGCGTTTTGATGTTGGTATCTACTTTTGATCCTCTTTATGCTTACTTTGGAGGAAAACACCCATGGCAAAATCATCAAAATATTCACGAGAGCGAGCTATGTGCAACAACTCAATCTTATGTGTGGAATGTATGTGATATGTGTGGTGGTCAAGATGGTCACTTTCATGGTTGTGCTTAAATTTCTTATCTTCCCCCAACCCCTTACTATGCTGGTTCTACCTTTTCTTGTGAAGTTAATAGGAACAAAGAACCTGGGGATTCATACCTGAAGGAGAACAAGGATATTTTAAAGTGCATTCTGGAACAAAACAACGAGAAACGATTGCAGATAGAAAGGCAAGAGGCAACTATTCGCAAGTTGGAGGCTCAATTGAGTCAAATGGTTGGAGTTGTTAATGCTCAACAAGACAATATGGGGATAGTAGCCAAGAAGAGCATGAATTTGAGGTGTTAATTGAGGAGGTCAGAGTAGAACATCAACAACCTATCCAACTACAATTTGAGGATGTCGATGTTGAAGAAGTGAGACTAGAGTCAGCCAAGGACTTTGAGGATATAAATTTTGTTGACTCTAGTATCGTTGATGTTGAGGATGTTGAAAGTCATGAAGTTCATGTGTTTGAGCGCATTGGTCCTCACTCCAAGCATTTTTTTCACATTGTGTTTGGATGATGATATGGAAATAGAGTCATCCGAACCAATTGAAGAGTCAAGGAATGAGGAACAAGGTGCATATATTCTGGAATTCTTCTTGCCAGAAAGTCAGGATTACATACCTCATACAAAGGCCAAGGAGTGCAGAATACTACATTATTTCCTTAAGCCAGTTAGATTCGTTACACCGCCCTATGACCATAATCATAAACTTGAAGCCAAATTAGGGGTTCAATCCATAAGTTTGTAGTGGAGGCAAAACGTGATTCTCGTCGTGCCGCGACATTAAATCAAGCGCTTGTTTGGAGGCAACCCAACTTTACTGCTTTATTTTATTTTATTTTATTTTATGTTTTTTTTCTTCTAATTGTATTATTTTTGTAGTGTTGATTTTTGATTTTTTAGGATCATGGAATGCAAAGCCATCGGAAGGATGCAACAACAAAACAAATGGTTGGAACTAAGTGTGAGGTACTCGCACGAATGACCAGGCCTGAGAGAAGTCTGAATACCCCATGAGTTGCTAGTGTTTCGGCCTTTGGCCTACCAGGGAGTTTCTTTTACCCTCTTGTAAGTATGGGTGTGCATTAGGGACAATGCACAATTTTAAGCGTGGGGTGAGGAGATTGACTGGGTAACTTTCCATGCTATTTTAGATGTGTTAGTTTAATTGAATAATATTTTTTTACAAAAATAGGAAAGATTAGACTTTTCCTGACGATGGATCTATTAGACAATTTTCTTGAGATTTTTAAGTCTAAAGAAAAAAAACAAAAAGATTTTCTTTTGTTAGGTAGTGTAGCAATCCCCCCTCAGTTTTTCTTTGTGCCGCGGTTCTTTTTCAAGGGTTTTGTTTGAACCGAGTATAGTTAGTTTTATTTTTTTTTAGGAATAGGAGTCATTGTGTTGTGTTTAGAATCGAAGCAATATCTCTTGACTTTGTTATGCCTTGAGAATAGTGAGTACTTTGGTTGTGACGCTTAGGATCAATTTTTGACTCTTGTATAAGTACCTTAAATTGTATTATTTTAAATTTGCTTAACTGCTTTGACTAGAGTGTCTTGATGAATCCAATCCTGAGTGAGTTAAGTGTCATGTGTGTGAGGTTTGTGTGTTATTCTGTGCATTACATTTGATGTCTAGAACTTGCCCCGTGTGTTTGCAAAGCGAAATAGTAGTTTTGTTCAGTCTTGGAAGTGATATATGTGTTTCTTTGTGGAGCCAGATCTGTATATTTTACCAGCCTAATTGTTATGTATCGTAGTTAACCCCTTTGAGCCTCTAATCCTGTTTCTTTGGCAACCACAGTACAAGCCTTATCCATTTGTTTGAATTAACCATCTATTTGAACCCTCTAACCTCTCATGAGCACTTGAATTGTTATGAACTGTGTAAAAGTTAAAGTGTGGGGTGGTTGATTTGGATTTTGAGTGGAACTAATGAAATAAGGAGAAAGATGTACTGTTTTGAAAAAGTAAGAGCCACTTTTTTTATAAAAAAAGAAATAAAAAGAAAAAGTAGTCGTATTGTTGTGGAAAAAAAAACATTCCTTGATAAGTGGTGGCTCTTGATGTAATTGTACTTAAAGAAGTATGAGGTTTGAATGTTAAAGTATATGTATTAAAGTGCTTAGGGAGGTGTAGTCACTCTTATATCTAAATGTATCCTACCCGTCCCGCAGCCTACATTACAACCAAATAAATTCCTACTTGATCCTAGACTGAATGAGCTCGATTAGTAGAGTAGTACACTACGGGAAAGCCTATGGTGTATCTTTTGTGGCATATGAATGTTATTTCTGAGAGTGAGTGAATTCTTTCTATCTTGAGTTCCTAAGTGTTCTTAAATTTTATTGTGTGGAACTACTCTCTTTTGTTGTGTGAGGGAACTTGATTCATGAAGGAAAGATAATATCAGTGACCTCTATGTTAGAGTAAGTGGGTGAGTTGTGAATAATGCGTGGTACTTGGGAGTCAAATCTTGAGGTGAAGATGTTACGCTTTTGTGCTTAGTCTATTTTTAATATTCTTGGTGTGATGAGTTAGGAGAATTGCTTAAAAAGGTCGTGTATATATAAAGTGTAGTTTGATTGCTCAAGGACGAACAATGGTTTAAGTGTGGGGTGTTGATGATAGGCTATAATTACGTATTTTAGTCTCTTATTACACTCTAATTTACTGCACTTTAATTGAATTTGAGCTTTAATCGCTAGTGTTTTGCACTAATTGTGTGTTTTATGCCTTGTAGGAGTGATTCCGAGCTATATATAGATGTTATGGAATGAATTCAAGTGATTTGGAGCTTTGAAGTCTGAGTAAAAGCCTAATAAATTAAGTCGGGATTGTGTTCGTGGGTCAAATTTGATAGTTAAGAACAAACGAAGACTCGAATTGGCATATTGCGCGCTGTCTAGTAAAATGGACATAAATATTTTCTCTGAACTCCATTGGGATATATAATATATGGTTGTAAAGATAACTCAAAGGGATACAACTTTCATGTTTTACGCGTTTTCAAAAATCCAAACGAAACAGGATGAAAAACGCGGAAGGAGGCAGTGCACTTGCCAAGTGTCGCGCCTGGACCGCGGCCGCGAGCGTCCATGCTTAAAAAATGGTCCTTTTTCGCGTAGGAGAAGATATAATTGTTTGGGACCGACCCTAATTGATATATATACATGGAAAAATGGTATTTTAGAGAGATTGGACATATTTTTTACACAAATTCAACCTAAGGAGGCAGAGACACAATAGGAGCAATGCGGTGAATTCTTCTACGAGTTTTTCCTTCCTCTTCCTATTTTTCATTGTTGGTTATGACTTTTAGTATTGTAGTTTTACATACTATTATGAATATCTGATTTGTTATCCATGGTTTTGATGGAACCTTTTGTAGGATAAATTCTTGTTATGTTTTTATATAATTGAGCCATTGGATTTCTCTACTTGTTCAACTACATATTTATTGTTGTTGATTGAATGGCCATCGATTGAATGTGCCTATTTATTATGTGTTTCTTGAGAAAGGATACATATTTATATGGTTGTTGAACAACGTCACTCCTTACGTATGTGAGAAATCAATACAACGGGTTTAAATGTAAGTTTAGAAATAACGAAGCCTTAACGTGGTCATAGTCAGCGGTTAGATAAAGCCAACTAGCGTAGTTCGAGAGAATATGTCTAGTCAATTGTTGTAGTTGCTCGAGAGAGAATTACGACACCTAAAGTGCTCATGATCAGTAGGGAATATATAGGTGAAATTATAGAAAATATAGCGGGAAGGATTCCAACATTTGGGAAAATCATAACTCTAGACCTCCTAAATTTAATCTCCAACCCTTAGTATCTTTAGCTGTTAATTTACTGCTTTAGTTTCTTAGTAATTAGTTAATTATAAGAATCTTAATCTTTATAACTTAGAAATTTATTCGAGCTTGTCTTCTTAGAGATATTGAACAATTACAGCGAAACCTTAGTTCTCTGTGGGATTCGACTCTGGACTTTTAGACCGGATTATATTTGTAGCGACCGCTTATCCTTTTTAGGACTAGAGTTGGGCATGATCAAATTTTGGCGCCGTTGCCGGGGAACTAACGGTGCAGCTGTAGGTGTACATATTGCTAAGAAACACAAGTCCAAAC
Source organism: Nicotiana undulata (assembly GCA_005239495.1). Classification (NCBI taxonomy): domain Eukaryota; kingdom Viridiplantae; phylum Streptophyta; class Magnoliopsida; order Solanales; family Solanaceae; genus Nicotiana; species Nicotiana undulata. Next base: position 32,306 of record ML283205.1, read on the forward strand.
AATTTCCTAATTATTGAGATTATAATATTTAGTATTTCATTTTTATTTTCTTTATTTTAGTTTTATTTGGTAATTTGATAAAAAAACATGGCATCATGGAATTATGAGAGTTTTGATGTTGGTAATTCTACTTTTGATCTTCTTTATGCTTATTTTGGAGGAAACCACCCATGGCAAAATTATCAAAATATTCACGAGAGCGAGTTATGTGCACCAACTCAATCTTATGTGTGGAATGTGTGTGATATGTGTGGTGGTCAAGATGGTCACTTTCATGGTTGTGCTTATTTTTTTTATCGATCTTGTCTTCTTAGCGATATTGAACAATTACAGCGAAAGCTTAGTTCTCTGTGGGATTCGACTCCAGACTTTTAGTCCGGATTATATTTGCAGCGATCGCTTATCCTTTATAGGACTAGAGTTGGGCGTGATCAAATTTTGATACAAAAATAATACAATAATAAAAAATAAAAATAAAAAATAAACTAAATTAATTAAAAATGTGGCCACCATGATGTGCTATCTAGCATGGATGATGACAACGATTGTGGTTGGATGGAACAGTCCGTTGTAGTTGCCACCAATGATATCATTATGGCAACGACTTCATCCTTTATGGAAGCATGGAACCACACTCGTAAGTTCCTTACCTTTCTTTCATTAAAGATCATCTCATATCATTATTAACCCTTCTTTTTTTCGCCTGTTTTAGCAACTCGATGTGTACCATTTAGGGTTAAAGGCTTGGACTAGTGGGTCTAGAAAATCGTGGATCTAACTACGCCCGAGACCCGCACGTGAAAAGAACTGGACCTTAAATATGGGTTAGAAGCCAAAAATCATGGTAAATTGGACAAAATTCGTCTTTACTCTTCGTATGAGGAAATTGATTAATACTTTTTCTTTTTGCTGAATTCAGGTCTACCCCAGGGCTTAGTTATCATCCTCGAGGAGGATGTTTTGGCTAATCCTGCTGATGCGGCGAGGCTGCTTCAGGAGGCGCTTACTCGAACATGCGTCTCGGGCCTGCTTCGGGTGCAAGTGTTTCTTTTCGGAGTCCCCGGACGGAGAACAAGCAACCAAAAAGAGACGTTCCTCCGTGGCTGGGGGAAATAAAAGGGCAAGGAGTGCCATGCTCAAATCGTCTTTAGATGTTGTGGTGTCAACCACCGTGCTTGATCCGACCATAGATACCGTGGTAATCGATGATGATGGAGAATCTATTAATGAGGGGGCTTCTCTACATAGAAGACGATGACCTTTATCAACTCAAAAGAATTCTCAATCTGTTGAGTTAGTTACACCAACCGAGGACGATGCCTCGATGCTCTAGGGGGAGTTTGAAATGGTGAAAAATGCCAACTCCCATTTTTGGATCCCAGTCGCTGCGCCCGGTGTTGTGATGCTGAGTACCGGATCCTTGCCGTCTTCGGTCGACAAGCAATCAACAACCAACACTACATTCGGCGCAACTGCTTCTCACCCTTCAACGCCGCCAGCTTTATCTCCTTATTCACCAACTCTTTCACCAGCAACTGCTACATTACCGGCCACATATGTCCATGAAGAGGATGCTCCTTTCCCCGAGTCCTCATTTCATGGGAATTTGGGGGAAAATTATGCCTCCCCTCATAAAATCCACAAAGGAGGAGAAGTGTTACTTTCTCGGTCTCTCTCAGATGAAACATGTTGTCCCGACTAGTGGAGCTTGCTAACTATCTGAAGCCTTTAGCTTCAGAAAAAGATAGGGAAAATATAGAAGCTCTCTCGGGAGAGTGCTTGTTGAACAACGACATGCACAACATCGCAACAATATATTCTTCGTTTCCTTCATTATTGCTTCCATCTTTGATATAACAATATTCTGAGTTTGTATTTTTTGTTTTGTAGGCCAATTTTCTTGCTTCTGAGGGCCTCCAAAGGTTGATTCGAGATAAAAAGGAACTTACCTTTGAGCGGGACCAAACTGTTGCTCGCCTCTTAGAACTGGAAGCTAAAGCTATTGAGGTTGTTGTATTATAGGCTCGTTCGCATCAAAGCGAACAAGAAGTAGAGACCCTTGGCCAAGAGATCGCCCCCCTGAAAGATTAAACAATTTGGAGGCGGCCTTGAACTCCAAAACTAAAGAGCTTGCTGCTGGCGGGGTGAAATATGACCAATTTGAGGAGAAGTATAAGAGGACCATTGAGCATAATAGACTGTTCAGATCTACGGTCCGTGATCTAGATGTCAGCCTCTGGTCCGTTAGATCCACGCGGGAGAGTCTTTCTGCCAAGGTTGACCAACTCAATGAAGAATTTTTTAGAAAACGCATTCTATGTATAGCATGAGGAGAAAAACCTTAGAAGATGCCAAAGCGGGTGTCATATATTTTGACGCCGAAATCGCTAAGGCCCTTTAGATGGAGTTAGCTGCAAAAAGAGGTCATCCGACCAGGCCTGATGCTACCTATTTTTCTAGTTCTGGTTTTGAGTTCTCGCGAACTAAGAGGAGCCGGTAGATGATGATGTTGAGGGCCAAAATGATGAAGGACAAGATATCGAGCCAACGACGGATCTACCCCCTTCTCCTGGGGGCACGAATGTTTCTCTTCCTCCGGGTCCCGGAGATGCAACAACTAGCTTTTGTTTTTTCCAACTTTTGTATTTGTTCCGTTTGGCGTACTCGTTGTAAATAAAAACATGTTTTGCTTAATTATTGCACGAGTTTTCCTTTATGTGCGTTTTCGTTTGAACATTATGCAATTTTTACCATTGCATCTTTTTTCGTTTATGTATTTGCGCAAGTTTGCATTTTGCGTCTTTTTTCGTTTGAGTATTTTGCGCAAGTTTGCTTTTTGCGTCATTTTGTGCAAGGCTTCGGGTGTATTTTTCCCCGAAAGCATTTGGATTTTGGGAATAAGTTCTTCTGAAATCAACCCTTTAACGTGAGGGTTTTCATAAGAGAGGGCCCTCTTATGTTTACGGTGAGCTTGAAGAGGACTTCTCATGTTCATCATGGCACTAGCATTTGAAGTACTTGTTTAATTTTCAAATGACAAAATTAATTCATCGTTCAGACAAGAAACAAGATAAAAATAAAACGACTTTACTTTATTCCTTCCATTTTCAAAAAGTAAGAGAAATTGCAATTTCTTGTGGCAAACTTGTACAACTTGTTTCTACGAGGCTGGCCGTGCAGTCCTCGGTCCCTATGACATAAATATGCTTCCGAGTTTCGTATTCCAGTCAAAGCGGTAGTCGTTATCGCCATATCCTCATATCATTCCCCCCAATGTTTGAATGTTCGAATGCAAATTGGAATACTGGAAGTCTAGCACCTTCGAGGATTCCACCAATGAATTGCTAGATAATCTTCAGTTCAGTAACAAACTTCACTTCCCCTTAGGAATTTATGCTATCGAGCCAAAGACTATCTAACAATCCCCTAGTGTTTTGCACTTGTGAATGGTTGGGTAACCTCTGCTCGATAGCAACTAAACTTCCCGATGAGAACTTTGCTATCGAGCAAAAGATTATCTAACCGCTCCGGAGTGGTTCTTCGCTTGTATGCCTTGTTATTAAAAGATTATTGTCGTTGAAACTTCCTTCGTAGTATGCTTTCCCTTGTTGCCTCGTTAAAAACCTTGCCAAAAAACTCAATAGGGACAAAAACCCAATTGGGAAAAAAACTGGAGGAAGGGAAAAAGAGTGCAACACATGCTTTCAGTACAAGCGGTGTTTATCAACAATAGTATCTCTTGAGGTGCGCCACATTCCAGCTGCTTGGAAATTTTTCACCATCCTAATTCTGTAACTCATATGAACCTTTCCCAGTGACAGTTGAGACCCAGTAGGGACCTTCCATGTTGGACCTAGCTTCCCTGCATTGAGTTCCTGGGTATTTTGAGTTACTTTCTTTAAAACCATGTCTCCCACTTTGAAATAATGGAGGTTGGCTCTTCGATTGTAATATCTTTCTATTCTCTGCTTTTGAGCTTCCATACTTATATGCGCAAGTCCCTGCGCTCATCGAGCAACTCCAAATTGACCAACATTGCTTCATTATTTGCTTCTTCATTTGCTTGGAAGTATCTCAAGGTACACTCCCCTACTTCCACCGGGATTAGGCCTCTGCTCCGTACACAAGGGAGAAAGGAGTATCTCATGTGCTCGATTTGGCTGGTGCTTGGTACGACCATAGTACTCCAGGCAGTTCCTTGGGCCATTTTCCTTTAGCTGCTTCCAATATCTTTTTGAGATTTTGTATATTACTTTGTTCGTTGGTTCCGCCTAACCATTTGCGCTTGGATGATAGGGCGGAGATGTGATCCTTTTGATATTGAAGTCTTCAAGGAAATTCTTTTTGTTTCCGCCTATGAATTGTGTCTTGTTGTCGCAGGCTATCTCTTTTGGTATCCCAAATCTGCAAATTATGTTCTCCCACAAGAAATTCACCACTTCACGCTCGCCGATTTCTGATAAAGACTTGCTTCAACCCACTTAGAATAATAGTAAGTTAAAATCAAAAGAAATCTTACCTTACCAGGGACTGGTGACAGTGGTCCGACAATCCATTTCCCACTTCATGGATGGCTATTTAGACAAAATTGAGTGTAATGGTTATGCTGGTTGATGTACCAACGAGTGCGTAGCATTGAAACTCATCATATTTTTGAACAACAGTTTTTGCGTCGTGTTCAATTTGGGGCCAATAGTTGCCTGCGCTTACCAATTTTAGTACTAAGGAATCTGCGCCCGAATGATTTACACAAATCCCTTTGTGAACTTCTCACATAACATAATTGGCTTTGGAGGCTCCTAAACATCGGGCCAACAGGCCTTGGAAAGATCTCCTGTAAAATTGACCTCTTTTGAAACTATACCGTGTTGCTTTAGCGCGCAGCGCTCGGGATGCCTTGGGATCTTCAGGAAACTTTCCGTGCTCAAGGTAATCAATTATCTCATTCCTCTAGTCCTAGACCAGATTAGTCGTGTTTGCCTCATAATAATTATCTGCGTCCAGAACTGAGTGCATAAGTTATACGATTGTACCAGATTTTGATCCTTTCATTTCCATTGATGAGCCAGGGCTAATGCGCCGGCTTCCGTATTTTCTTCCCTTGGGATATGCGTAATTTACCACTCCCAAATTTGAGCGAGCAGAGCCTGAACCTTCGCTATGTATTGTTGTATGCACTCTTCTTTTGCTTCGAAGATCTCGTAAACATGATTTACCACCAGCTGGGAGTCACATTTGATTCCTTTGACCTTGAAATCTAGTCTCCAGTCCAATTCGAGTCCTATAATAAAATCTTCATACTTCGCTTCATTGTTAGTCAGAGGAATCGTTCTTATGGCCTGCCTTAGGGCTTCTCCTGAGGGCGTGGTGAAAACTATGCCAAGCCCGGGCCTTTTTACGTTGGAAGCTCTGTACGTATACATGTTCCAAACTCCTATTGTCGATTCTGACACCATCACTGCTTCCTTGGTATCCAGAGGTAACAGTCCCGGACTGAAATTGGCCACAAAGTCGGCCAAAACTTGTGACTTAATCGCAGTCCTAGGTTTGTATTCTATGTTAAATTTACTCATTTCGACGGCCCACTGGGCCAACCTACCCAAAAGTTTGGGTTTATGCAGATTCTCCACAGGTGAAAGGTGGTCACCACAACTATCGGGTGACATTGGAAATAAGGCTTTAGCTTCTGAACGGCGACCACGAGGGCTAAGGCCAACTTCTCCAAATGTGGGTAACGCGTTTCTGCTCCCGTTAAAATTCTAATAACGTAATAAGTTGGAGATTGTTTACCTTCATCCTCATGGACTAAAACAACTCTTATTGTTACCTCCGAGACCGCTAGGTAGATTAACAATTTTTTGCCTTCCTCAGGCTTTGATAATAACTGAGGACTTGACAAGTACCTTTTCAAATTTCTCAAAGCATGTTGACATTCCGGGGTCCATTGGAAGTTATTCTTCTTCTTGAGTAACGAAAAGAAATGATGGCATTTCTCTGAAGACCGGGAAACGAACCAGCTCAGTGCGGCTAATCTCCCCATGAGCCTTTGAACCTCTTTTAGGCTTGATAATTGGTCCGTGATGTCTTCGATGGATTTGATTTTATCAGGGGTTCACCTCAATTCTTCTTTGTGATACCAGAAATCTGAGGAACTTACTGGAGCTAACCCGAAAGCACACTTCTCGGGGTTAAGCTTCCTTAGGATGTCAAAAGTTTCTTGCAAGTGTTTAAGGTGATCACCTGCATTCAAAGACTTAACAAGCATATATCTATATGGACTTCCATGGTTTTCCCTATTTGTTTTTGAAACATTTTGTTCACGAGCCGCTGGTAAGTGGCTCTGGTGTTCTTTATCCCGAAGGGCATAACATTATAGAAATATGTGCCAAAGTTCGTTATGAACTAAGTATTTTCCTGATCCTCAGGGTTCATCTTTTTGGTTGTACCCGGAGTAAGCATCAAGGAAACTCATTAACTCATGCCCGGCCATCGCATCGATCCGTTGATCAAAGTTTGGAACTACTACTACGGTAGCTAGCAAGTCTGGATACTTTACCTCTCGGATTGAACATATATCAAGTAGGCGAGTTACTTCTTCTTTGAAATTTTTTGTTTCTGGCATCGACAATAGGACATTTTTTTCTGTCTTATCGGAGGAATGTTGGGATCCAAGCTTAACTTGTGTACGACCATTTCTGGAGGGATCCCTATTATATTTTCATGCGTGCGGCCACGCAAAACAATCGACGATAAATTTACGAAATTCAATAAATCCAGACCTTAGTTCGGGGTGTAGTCATGTACCCAAGTGGAATTTCCTTTCCAAGAACTTCTCGAATAATGCGACTTGCTCAAGCTCTTCCTTCTGGTTAACCCTTCTTGGCTTAGGTGCAGACGCCAATCCCTGTAGTTTCTATGCCACATGCTCTTTACCTTTGCTGTTGGAGACCGAAATTGCATTCATCTCCCTTGTCGCTGGTAGGTCACCCCTTATTGTTTAATTCCCTCGGGAGTTGGGAATTTCAACAATTGGTGATATATCGATGGCACAACTTTCATCTCGTGCAACCATGGTCTTCCTAGGATAATGTTGTAGCCCATATCACCATCCACCACCTTTAAAATGGTCTTCTTCATCACCACATTTGCATTCGTGGGCAGCAAGATCTCTCATTGGGTTGTCACGCTTACTAGGTTGAACCTGGAAAGGAGTTTTGTGGCTGGAATGGTGCTTCCGGTAAGTTTGGCTTGATCTATTACCCTCCATTGTATAATAATGGCCAAACTCCATGGATCCACCAGAACACGTTTGATTTTGATTTTAAAATCTAATACATTTAAAGAAATTTCCAATGCGTCGTTGTACGGTAAGAACAATCCATTTGCGTCTTCCTCCACGAAGGTGATGTCGTCTTCGGCAACTTCCCGGAGTCTCTTGTTATGGGTTATTGATACCTTTGCCTTTATTTTTTCCACCAAGAAGGTAACCCCGTCAATCTCGTTCTCCCCCCCTCCCCTCCCAAAATCATGTTGATCGTTAGGCGCGAGGTATTTTCTCTTGCTTTTGATGGATCAACATTGTCATGATTGTGACCGCAATTGTTTTAGCCCGGCCACTTAAGAATTCCTTGAGATGGCCATTTTTCAGCAGTGTCGCAACCTCTTCGCACAGATGCCGGCAGTCCCTAGTCTGTGACCGTTTGTCCCGTGGTATTCACATCATAAATTAGGATCCCTCTGGCTGGGATCAGATCTCATTACTTTGGGAACCGTGCTTTTTTAATTTTCCTCATAGCCGACACCAACTCTACCATACTGACGTTGAAGTTATATTCTGAGACTCTGGGGTAGGAAGAATCTCGAGAACCTAACATTTGCTTCTCCTGTAACGACATGTTGCTCCAGCCGCGATCAATTCTTTTATTGGTAACGAACCAATCCTCTGATCAGAAACCTCTGTCGCGTCCTTTAACCCGTTCATAGGGAAAAAACCGGCTCCTCGAATACTGTCGATCTTTGTTGAAATCTTCTTTTAATTTCTCTTTATTCTTATCCCGGCCCTTAACCGACGTCAGGAAATCGAGATGATCATCCTCAATCCTTATCTTTGACTCGTATCGTTTGTGAGCATCCGCCCAAGTTGTCTCTTGGAACTCGAGCAAGCTTTCATTCAATTTCCAGGAAGCATCGGAACTCCTCGGATTCAAACCTTTGGTGAATGCTTCAACTACCTATTCATCCGGAATGACCGGTAGCAACATTCTTTCCTTCTGAAACCGACAAATTCCAGCAGCAAGTCGAACTCTCCTTGTGCAATTCTGAAAATATCGGCCTTTCGAGCATGTACCTTTCTGGCCCCATCATGGGCTTTAATAAAATAATCTGCGAGCAACACAAAGGAATCTATGGAATTCTCGGGAAAAAGTGAATACCACGTCAAGGCTCCATTCGTGAGAGTCTCTCAGAATTTCTTCAGCAACACTGATTCAATTTTGAAGGGATCTAAATCATTCCCTTTCACCGATGTTGTATAGATGGTGATATGATCTTAAGGATATGAAGTCCCATCATATTTCGGCACATCCGACATGTTAAACCGCTTCGGGATCAATTATGATGTCGCGCTTGGTTTGTACGGAAATTGAGTATACTTCTATGAGCCCGACCCTTTCAGCACCGGTGGTTCACTATCACGACCCAAATTCCCAACCTTAGGGATCGTGATGGCGCCTAACACCACACTTGCTAGGCAAGCCAATGTTAGAGTTCGATTAGCTATTTACCTTTGATTATCCATTTAAACATAATGAACAATTATAAAATAAACTTAAGCTACTGACTTTCAATGAATAATTCCAAACATAAAATAATAAACACTTAAATAAACCGAGCCACAAACTAATTATATAAGTAACTCTAGAAATACCCCAGAGTCTGGTGTCACAATTCACGAACTACTAAAGAATACTACAAATAATGGGCTGAAAGAAATAGTGTAACTGTTCTGAATATAATAAAACAATTATATAAAAATAGGAGAAGACTCTCGGGATATGCGAACGCCGGTAGATATACCTCGTGTCTCAAAATAAATGAATAGTCGCTCTAAATATCTCTATTGCTGGTCGATACCTGGATCTGCACCAAAGAGTGCAGAGTGTAGTATCAGTACAACCGACCCCATGTACTGAGTAAGTGTCGAGCCTAACCTCGACGAAGTAATGACGAGGCTACGGCGGGGCATTAACAACATATAACCTGTGACAATAATATATACAATAAC